>ML777668.1:691481-713346 GCA_009831015.1 Picea engelmannii
ATCTCGAAAAAAATTCATTTAGGCCCTCAAAATGGCCCCGGAAGTGAAAACCTGCTAAAAATAGTAAATTGCCAAAATGGCCAGAAAACTGTTTTGAGCCATTTGGAAAAGGTGGGTGGCCTCCGATATCCACCTGGATCAATGGATGAGAAATTTTTTTACACTTAATTACAATTTTTTTTTTGAATTTTTTTTATATTCTTATGAAATGAAAACAACAAGACAAATATTTTTTCTTTTCAAGGCATACCAAGAGATAAGGGGAACAAAAAAGAGACTGACTCAAGTCCTAAGCCACTTCCAGAAAGCATGGATTCACCAAAATCCAAATTAGAACCTAAATCTTAAAATCCTACCTTCAACTTTGATAAAATATAGAAAGAGACAAAGAAAACTATACAAGAATATTTATTTACAATTTCATAGACAACATGAAACTTAAATATCTCTCAAAAACAATTAATAGAGGTCTCTGGTACTCAGGAGGACCTGCGAGACCAAAGTTTTTCAAAAGAATAGGTATTCATGTTGTATGTAGACAAACTGTAGATGTACGCATGATGGGATAACTCAGAGCATATATGTACCCATGTTGGGTATAGAACAAGGTGTGTATATTGTTGAATCAACTCAAAAAAGAGATAAAGTTTAGAATGATCATCCGGATCAGGAAAACTAGAAACACTTGGAAGGTTACCAGAGATTCTTCAAGACTCAGAAAGAATAGAAACCAATGGGAATTAAAACCAAAAATAATCTCCTAACAATACCCTATATAGAATCCCTAGTGGAGTCTCCAATTTTTCTATGGGGAAAAATCCCCTAATTCGAGTTTAGTGACTAGGAAAAGCCTTGACACCTTCAAAGATAGAAAATATTCTATTCTAACCAAATCCAACAAGACCTAATGATAATTAAGGGAAGGGAGAGAATATCTAAATATGTACCTTAAGTCCTTCTGTCTATTGTAGATCTCTTCATGTCGTTGTATGTTCCAAGATTGCAAGACTCCTTCCAAAGATGGCATGAAACAAATTTACAGAACAAACTATAACAATAGATTCATAGTTATCAATATCATCTAATAGTATAGATATTCATGAAAATCATTTATAAATGTAAACATAAAGATGCATAGATATGGGACAAGAAGATTTTTCTTTTATTACTAACAATATTGGAAGTTACAACCTGAATCGTTTCGACGTTGCTCCATGAACCTAGCCTGGGTTCCTCTACTTTAAATCCAATTGTATTATTCCCAATATTTTATCCTCACAACCAACATGCCAATACAGGGAAAAGGGATGGATTGTATAAGGAGGATGAATGGTAGGGAATGTAGAGGATGAAACTCAGAGCAGGATACAAAAAGCCTTGGAATACAAGGGAGAAATTTTGGCATACTTCACTTACCTCTTCTTTGATATATCTAAATGACCCCCTAGGGTCCTTTTATATGGATAAATGATGGTTATTCGGTTTTTAGAAGGGATAAAGGAAGTAAAATGGTTTTGAAACCCAAAATATCCCGTGCTAGAAAGAACAAAATTTATTATTATTTGCAATTTATAGAGTATACGCATGCTTTCAGGTATTTAGCTAGTGTATGTACATGGGATTTCAGGTATGCAACTAGCCTATGTACGTTCTCTGCATATGTATCAAGGCACGTACACCATACAAAAAAGTGTTTTTTAAGAGGAACCTCAACGAAAATGGTTGGAATATGTGTGAATGAGTAGGCCAATATTATAAATGCATAATAGTGGCATTTTGAGTTGTAACACACCCTCACTGTACAATTTTTATTTTTACTCTCATATATTTTGGTCACTCTACTTCAGGTATACTTCGATATCTCCTGAGTCATACTTCATTCTTCAATTTGATGGTTTATATATCTACGAAATGGTGTGCATCATTGAACCATTGTGTCTCTTCAATGAATCAATGTGCCTCTTCATTAACAATAGACTATTATTGAAATTAACTTGAATTGACTTCAAATCCCCTTTAAATTAATTAAGTTTATTTATTTAGTATTTCAATCTTCCTTATGGAATGATCGATCTAACAAATCCTTCAAAAAATGACTAAGACTATCACTTTCATCATTACAGAGAGCTCTAGTTTTGTCGAAACTTGACTATCATTGAATCGCGATCAATATTAAATATTGATCATTGATTTCCATGCCTGCCTATCTTGGGAACCTATGTGTTATCACTGAAATTTCATCTGCAAATGGTTGCAGGAATCCAGCAGCTTCAAACAGTTATGAGTTCACCCATGGACCAAAATTACCACAAAAGCATTATCAAAAGGTCTAAAGCTATACAACCAGTGATAAAATTAAGGTGTGTTGTGACTACACAGAGCGTGCGCACACATGCGCCATCCAGAAATGCAAGAAAAGAGCACATGAACATGATGCATGACTGTGGTCGCTAACATCCGTGTACACCTGAGAACGATGCATTTATGATATTGGTCGGCCTCCCACCCACTTCTAGTTCATCTTCCAAGTTGATTTGACATCCAAATCTCGGCTGGATCCAACTGGGTGGCTGGTCAAAGACCTAAAAATTCCCTAAACAACCCCTTTTCACACTAAAATCTCATTGCACAATACCTCAAAGTGATGCTATAAAACAAGGCCATGGGTGCACTACATTTTCAAGGAATTCATTTGTAAGGTTATGCTACTGCTATTCTCTTGGGGAATCCTCTTTTCTCATCAAGAGTATACTAGCATCATTACATTTGGGCAATCCATCTCACCTCTTGAGTGGATTAGATTGGGATTCTTTCATGATTTCTTTCAAAGTTGTAAGAAGAGCTTAGTTGTGGGGGTCCAAGAGCCCTCCCTTGTAGGAAGAAGGGACCCAAAGTCCTCTTTCTTCTTGGTGTTTTCTTTCACTAATATAATCCTTGCCATTGGTGACATGAGTCTTATTGGTTTTTTGTTCTTATGTCCTTATGCTCAATAGTTTAGTTGTTCTTTTATTTCTTAGTTTAATTCTTAGCTTAGTATTTTATGTTTCTTTTTCTAACCCTTTCCTTTACAACTGTCTTCCTTAGCTAAACCAACTAAGAATTGTAAGCACCTTTGTTTTTCTCATTTAGGTGACAAAAGAGGCGCAATAGATTGGTGACTTCGCTGGGGAAAGGTATCAATTTCCTACCCCATTTGGGTTTTTCTATCTCTTCTTTTGGTTTATTTAACCTCCAGGTACATTAACCAGCCCAAGCCGACCTACAAAACATCCAATTCAAAGCTGAATAAAGAGAATTCCATCCAAAATTTTCTTCATGGCCGTGTGTCAAGCATGTGCTGGTTTATTGGCCCACAATCGCGCATTGTGCACACATGCGATAAAATTATTGTGTTGTTCTGCGCACCTGCGCCCAAAAGTCTATTTAGGTTGGTGCACAGGCACTCAGTGCACCTCTGTCTACTTTGAGACCCGCGCACCTGTGCAGAAAAATACACATTGTAAGCTTTTTTGTGATTTGGGGAAGGCCCCTAGCCTTCTTAAAAATGATTTCATGCATGTGGTAATCTGCACCACACTTAGTTCCCTCTCCATATAAAGGGATTAGTCAAAACACATAGGCACTTAGGGGGTTTAAAATCATTATTTCCTCTTTTGCTTTCATTTTTCCACATGGATGACTTGCTTTGAATAAGAGTATAAGTTGGAATCATTTGTAATCACGTAAAACTTGCATTGGGACTAGAAGTTGGATAAAAATCATTAGTATGCTCTTCTCTCACGCTTCAAAGTGACCTTGAGAATCAGAAAAAGGTTGTAGGAAAATTTCATCTCCCTTAAAAAGACTAAAACCTTTAGGAGAGGACAACAACCCCCTTGGGACTCCTCTTAGTTTATTTTTCAAACACATCTCAATATTTTAATGGGCCCATACATGCCCACATGCTACAAAGATAGGATAGTATTGAAATTTACTTTGTTAGATTAAATCACTAGGGAAGTTTAAAGGTTTTGTAATGGGCCCATACATGCCCACATGATCACAATCTAGGATAGTTTTAAAGATTTCTTAAATTAAATCACAATAGGGAGTTAAAGGAATAGTAAAGGACCCACATGTCCACATGCTAGCTTCCTAGGGACTTTTGAATTATGCAAGTTTGTACCAAAGGCATTTAGTTAATTAGGTAATCAACACTTGTAAGGACCAAGCGAAGTCCACATGCAACAAGGTGACACCTAATTCATTAAAACATTGACACACTTTTCACTCATTCACACACAAAAGTCACTTATCACTCACATAGTTTTCATCTCAAATTGTGGAGGTCAAAGTAAGTATCCTTCAAAAGGATTCTGAAGCACCCCACCCATTTTATTAACGAAACTTTCCACTCCCATTTAATTTCAATAAGATTGGCTCACACCCCCAATCTCTCAAACAAGCCACATCTAAAAATTTTCTAAAAACTCACTAAGATTTCCTCCACAGGAGGTGCCAAAATAAACTTTTTTAGTCTAGGTAGGATTTTGGGGATAGACATCCAAATAACTCCCCGTTATCTGGTTCTCACATTGTCAAAACAATAGAAGTTGTCAAATAGGGAACTGAAAATCCTCCAAGTCAAGTGTTCCTAACACCATAAGGCAAGGAGATACCCGTGAAGGGTTGAAGGCCGAGGTCTGGTTGTTCTGTGCATCCCCCCTTGAGTCACCCACCTCTTGGATGGGATCTAGCCCGTGACCCATTTCTTAGGCCGAAAATCTAAATGTCACACTTTGACCGAGTTACCTAGTGACCAAATTTTAGGACATCTACCCAGGTGGAAATTGTGGGCTGCAATTGCACCTTGATCAGATTTTGTGTGGCTATTGGGAAATATCGCCAGCTCTTTCGGGACATGCCCCCTTTACCCCTCATTATAACTGATTACTGCATCCTTCACTAGTTTCTCTTTCAGTGACTTCAGACCCCACTGTTGAGTACTATTGGAAGGTCCAGTGTTATTTGAGAGAAAGGACATTACATCTTTTAGGACACGAGCATTTGTTTTATTTGATCCCCCATGTGGAAAAAACCCACTTATCCACATATATACTTCTTTTTCAAAATACTTTATGTATGATGCACTTCTTATTACATTTTATTTAGATATATATCATGTAAAGTTCAAAAATTGCTGCAAACGCTCTTGTTTATTTATTTCTCTCACCACCATAAGTTCAAAAATTGCAACAAACGCTCTTGTTTATGTATTTCTCTCACCACCATCCACACACATTCACTCAGCTAGTCGGACATCATAGGGGACCCACAGAACCCCCGTCATTCTAGACGCTTGCTGAACCTCCCTCCTATTTTAGGGGGAGCTCCTAGTCTTGCCAACTTATCGGCTCCACCTTCTCACACCCCGGTGAGTGCCACTATCTTAGGATCAACTTTGCTTGGTTCCACCTTACTTGGGTCCACTTCCCAAGGGCCACCATCCACTCGCTCTCCTTTACAAAAAAGTGGGGGGGCAACTTCCTCTCAAGGGGGAAGTACCAACCCGCCTAGCCCCCCTCAAGGGTCAGGTTCACAGAACACTCACACCATGGCTAGAACTAATCCTCCACCACCACTCCAGATGCCATATTTGGCCTCTCTTAACATACCAGATCTAAGAAAACTCACAAATGATCCTATATTGCATGACCCCACATGGCCTGCAATGCCTACCAAACTACCTTCAGACATCCCCAAGTTTGAAGGAAAGGCAGGGGATGACCCTGCCAACCATGTCATGACTTTCCACTTATGGTGCTCTTCCAACAACATTATGGATGATTCCATCCAACTACAATTATTTCAATGCACGCTCATTGGCCCATCAACCAAATGGTATGTAGACGAAAAATCAGGGTCCCATGCAACTTTCAAGTCCTTATCCAAAGAATTTTTTACATTCTTCCAATTACCAATCCACCATGACAATGGTCTTGAACTACTCTCTAATTTTAAAAAAACCTCAGCCACACATATCGCTGATCACATTCACGAGTGGTGTTGACGACGTAGTTTGTGCAAAGCTAAAACCACCAAACAATAGTGTCTTGACTGGTTTCTCAGATCACTTATCTCTCTCCTCGGTAAAGATGTAGCTTCCACCTTCCCTCAAACAAAAGAAGAAGCCATCAGTAAGGCTCAACAATATGACCTCATCTATTCACAATCAGGGTACTTGTACACAGTACTTCCTGACCTCCCAAAACTAATGCCATTCGTCCAAGACAAACCTGGGATGTCTCACTGAGCAGACGGATTGATTGGTAATACCACGCACCACAATCCACAACCCCAACAACCACCAATGTATGGCACACCTCACTATCTGTCGACATATGGGGGAACCTCTTATTACCCTCCACCCCCTTATCAACAACCATACCCTTTTTTCTATTCCTCCACCCATCAATGGTCCAACGTCGGCACCCACAATACACCCACCAATCCAAACAAGTTCTGGTACTCCCTCTACCTGAGCTTAAACTCTAAGTACTAGCGAAAGCGCCACACCTTCCTATGTACCTTATGGATCATTACCCCCATAGAATCCATACTTTCCATTCCCTGGTCATCCACAACCCATGGCTCCCCCACACCCTCACGCTGTGGTGAATTTTATTCAACCCTCTCCCCTTCAGCAATATCAAATTTTTAAACAGTTGAATACGGAAAATCCAACCCATCAGTCGAATAATGCCAAAAAGAAAGGAAAAAACAGAAACAATAGCAACCCAGGTCAAGGCGGGAATCACCCCCCATAGAACCAACCTACTAGGGGCAACTAGAATCAAGGGAATCAGAACCCCCCGGGGGGAAATAACAACAGGCGTCAAGGGAAAAATAACAATAATATTCGAACCAACTTCCCTTGTGCCCTTTGCGGTGATTTCAGTCATTATACTCATAATTTCCCCCAAATTGTTGATTTTAAATGGATGAAAGACTCAAGAAATGTACCACATCATCCAGCATAGCCTGCCCCTCAGTAGGCCCCACAAAAATATGTGCAACAACCACCCCCATCCATGCTGCAAAAACCTATTCCACACCAGGTTGTGATGAACACCCAACAGGATATACAACCTACCCCACCATAGTTGGGACAATATCTCAAACCAAACAATCTCGCAGATCGCACTATCCTCCTCACTATTGAGGAGGAAGTCCTTCTACAGACATGTAGTCGTCAATACCGTGCACCCACTAAGTCTCCTCCCATTCCCCCAGAAACAATCCCAGCACCAACGGGACCCCTGTTGGTGATTCCTTGCCCTAACACGGACACACCTCTTCACATCCCTCACATCCCATTGCGTAGGAATGTCCACAACCTGCAGGCTAGGGCAGCTCATAATTACAGTTTGGTTGATGACTTAGCACAATCCTCGGCTGTCATGTCAGTCTTAGAAGTCCTTCAAACTTGTCCCACTCAGCAGAAATCATTACTTTCCGCCTTTGGGGTAGTCGACCCTGCGGATACTCAACTCATCACATTTGACCTCGATAGCAGAGAACCTCGCCTCACTCTCATCGATTTTCAAATCCCAGTGAAAATTTGGAACATTACAGTTCATCAGTGCATCATCGATGAAGGCACATCCACATGCATTATGTCCAAGTCTGTATGGTAGAAACTTGGTTCCCCCGAACTCATACCATCTACCATTACCTTAAGATCTTATGATGGACGACCATCTTCTCCTGAAGGGCTCTTCCAAAATGTCCCTGTAGAACTCGAGGGCAAGACCATTCTCATCAACATTGAATTTATCGATGCCCCACTTGATTATAATATCTTGTTCAGTCGTAGCTACATGTACGTTATGAAGGAAGTTGCCTCTTCTGTCTTTCAAACCATGATGTTCCCCCATAACGAGAAGATCATTACAATTGACCAAGTCTCACATTATGAGCCTAACCCTTCTTCCAGCATCGATAACATTCTCCCTCTCATCCACATGAATCCTTAAGCATACCCACTCATCGAAATGGGTCCCAGAATTTTCAAAGACCCATCATTGTTGGGAACTTACCATGGTGCACCACCGCTCCTTCATCCTTCCAATAAGGTATGCGTTGTATCATCCAAAGGAACTAACATGGAGGATACCCTTCCTCCCAGGGAGTCTTTTATCATATCTGACATCCCACTAGTCGCAGAGTTGCTCCCTCATGAGCCTCCTACGAACTCGTCGATTCCACCAGTTCATGATTTCACCTCTCCCCAAGGCCATATCCTAGTTTGGGAGATAGTTCCCCAAGCCATTACTCAAATCCCCTTCTTCTACCCTCCACCAAGCATACAAGATTTCCAAGTAGCCGCAATGCTTACCCTCCCTAATATGGTGTTGGAAATTCCAATTTCGTTTTTACATCCACTAGAGATGGTTCCTCAACCATCCCTTCCCCCCCAAATGGAAGGAATCCCAATGACAATTCCCATACTCGCTCTCACCATACCCTCTACACCCCCACTCACTCACCTCCCTGCCACAACTGGGGGCAGTTGAAAGAAGAAGGAGCCCATAGCTCCACTCCCCCCACGCATATAACCTCCTTGCATGCTATGTGAGAAATATGGACACCCAACCAACAAATGCCCATCTCTACCTGAGTTACGTAACCTAATTCAACTCAATCAAACACCATCACCTCTTGTCACTGTAGAAAGTATTGTCATTATCTCCCCTAACGCAAGTAGCAAAGGGCTTCAAACCAAATTCACTTGCGCCATATGTTCCGAATATGGCCATTATACACACCATTTCCCAACACTACCTCAATTCCGGCAGACATTAGTCACAGTACGCCAAAGATTCTAGCACAAACCCAACCCAACTACATCATCCCTACCAAACATCACTGACATCCATTATGTCACGACTTCATCCAATGAATGTATGAGATTCCATTTCTCTCTATGTGAATCCTTAGATCATTTTACATACCAAAATCATATGATCATTGAATACAGGCAACACCAATCGACCCTGATTCAAACCCCTGCACCCCTACATAATCGATGATTAACCATACCTCATCACTAGATATTATTCATATCATTTCTCCTGAACTAGAGGCACTCCCTATTCCTTCGTGGTTCTTGGATGACTTATCCGAGGATTTACCCCCAAATCCCCCCAATTCTCCCATTCATTTCCCTATGAAAATTTTACATCCAACTACCATTGGTACTCCTCAGTACCTCGATATTTGGTTTATGTCGAGCAAACCATCACAATCTCATTGCATCATTCCCCCTGCTTCTTCATACCCAAAGGACAACCACACGGTGACAGTCACTGATATCACTCTTTACGATCCCTTGTATTCCCACCAATTCCATTGTGACGAGGACATACTCTAAGAATTAAACACCCCCGACTACCCATGGGATGTGCTACACCACAGAGCGCTCTTCTTTCCATAGGAAGCCTTCACACCTCCTAACTAACACCCCATATACACAATCGAAACCAAGGATTTTATCCCATCAGGGCATATCGACTGGTTCAACAACCCCATCCCTACCCTTGATGCTTTTGAAGAAGGCAACATGGCCAACATTTCCCCGACCATCAAAATCGATATTTCCATAAAAAATGGAGTCGTCGAGGAAATCACAATTGGCACAGCATGAACTCCTCAAGAAATCATCACATATAAATCCCTCTTCCAAGAATATAGGGATATTTTCTCCTGGTCATACACAGAAATGCCTGGCCTTGATCCGTCTATTGTCGAACATCGCATAGACACATGGCCTGATATCACACCGATTTGCCAAAAACAACGACCGCTACACCCATCCAAAGCAACATCCATTAAATCCAATATTGACAAATTATGTGTGGCTGGGTTCATCTACCCCATCACCTATACCTCATGGGTTTCCAACCCTGTACCCATTAACAAAAAATAGGGCACTATCCGTGTATGCACAGACTTTCGCAATCTCAATCATCCATGTCCCAAAGACAACTTTCCAATGCCTTTTATCGATCAAATTATCGACAACTGTGCAGGCCACGAGGCTCTGTCCTTCATGGACTATTTCTCTAGCTATAACCAAATCCAAATCCACCTAGCCGATCAGTACAAAACCGCATTCACCACCCCTTGGGTTACTTTTGAATATCGTGTCATGCCTTTTGGCCTAAATAACACTGGTGCAACTTTCCAATAGGCTATGACATACATTTTTCACGATCTAGCTCATATCATCCTCGCATACTTGGACGACCTCACAGCTTGATCCAAAAAACACACCCAACATTTTGATGATTTACGGATCATCTTCCAACGGTGTCATCAGTACAACATCTGCTTGAATCCCCTCAAGTGTGTATTCTGCATCACTATAGGGCGCCTCCTCAGATTCATCATTTCACAAAGCGGTATTACCGTGGACCCCCTCAAAGTCCAAGCCATCACAGAAATTCCACCCCCCTAGAATTTACGCCAACTCCAGAGCCTACAAGGAAAAGATAACTTTCTATGGCAATTTGTCCAAGACTATGCCACTCAAGCACATTGTTTCCTTTGCTTACTATGCCATGACATCCCATTCCACTGGGATGAACATGCCCAAAAAGTGTTCGATGACCTTAAAATGGCACTCTCCAATGCCCCTTTAATTAATTCACCCAACTATAATCGTGACTATATCCTCTACATCTCAGCATTAGTTGTCTCAGTAGCAGGAGTTCTTGTTCAAATCGACGATGGTGAACGTGAGCATGTCATTTACTACATTAGTAAAAATCTTTCAAGGCCACCCTTGAAGTATAATCACAAAGAGAAACTATCCCTTGTAGTCGTCCTCGCAGTCCAGAAACTATGCCATTACATTCTGCTTCGCACAACCAAAGTCATAGCAGATTCCAACCCCATGCAATACTTACTCATTCGTCGAAAAATTAATGGAAAATTTGCCCGATGGATCGTTATCTTCCAGTATTACAATCTCAAATTTTCAACACCCAAGAGCAAGAAATCTCTCATCCTTGCCGAACTTGTCACAACCTTCCCCTCCGATACTACCAGTACCCCAATCAATACTGACTTCCCCGATGAATATCTCTTTTATATCACTTCGGATGATCCTTGGTACGGTGACCTCCTTGTCTACCTCTGAACCCAAAAGTTCAGAAACCACCTCTCATGAGATGATCGCCATCATATTCTCCACCAGGCCCCCCGCTATCTCCTCATCGGAGATATCTTATATCGGCAAGGGGTCAACACCATACTCTGTGGATTCTTGACCATTGACAAGGCCGATAGAGTCTTGAATGACTTTCATAGTGGCATGTGCGGGGGCCATCTCTCGAGGATGTCCACTGCTTAGAAAATCATTCGAGTAGGTTATTTTTGGCCTACATTGTTTCACAATTACCTTCATGCCGTGAAGTGATGTGATAAATGTCAGCTTTATGCCAACAAAGCCCGAGCACCACCTGCTCTTCTCCACCTAGTCATTACTGTCGGCCCCTTTTGTAAATGGGGCATCGACTTCATGACTTGTAATCCTCCATCCAGCAATGGACACAAATAAATTGTTATCACAATCAATTACTTCACAAAATGGGTTGAAGCCATGCCTACCTTCAACAACACCACTGACACTGCAACGCACTTTTTCTTTAATCACATCATATCTCGCTTTCGAGTACCACTCCAACTAGTCTTTGATCACAAGAAACATTTTGAGAATGATATTTTCGTCGAACTCTCATCCCGGTTAGGATTCTCCCACGAGTTTTCCTCACCATATTACCCTCATTCCAATGGACAGGTTGAAGAAGTTAACAAGGTCCTCAAAACCATGTTGCAGCACATGATTAACAAACATAAGACCAATTGGCATCATATTTTATTTTATGCACTATGGGCTTACCGTACGGCTATGAAAATGGCCACTGGTTTCACACCATTTCATATAGTCCATGGGGTCGAAGCCACTCTTCCTATTGAGTGTGAAATCCCCACCTTACACACCGCAATTGAGCTATTACCCGACACTGCTCCAATGGAGCAGTGTTTGTTGAACTTAGAATGCCTGGATGAAGATCGTTGATCTTCATTACAGAGCAATGAGGCAGCCAAAAAATGGTCAAAGGCCACCTTTGATCCCCATGTCAACCTTTGCTCATTTCACCAAGGTGACCTCATCCTTTCTTACGATATCGCTCACGATACCCTCGGTCATGAAAAATTCGAGTCACTGTGGCATGGCTGTTACAACCCTAAATTGCACCATACATGCTTACCTGGCATCAAGCCATCTCAAATCCCTTCTTTGCCAAAGCACTGCTGAAAAACTCTTTAAAAATCCTCTTTTATAAATGCCCACGTGCCCTACTCCATTACTACACACGTGCACACGCTAGCTGACCTCAAACAACCCGCGTGGACCGACAAAAGCATGAAAAAAGGAAAGTTGTCGATGGAACACACAGCTCTGGGTGAGTTAACTAAAACTCCCGGCCATGCATGGCCAAGGGTTCATCCAAATACCTAGCTTCTTCTAACCTATAAAATAAGGGCTAGGGGTCCCATTTGGAGGATAAAACAAAATATAGCAAAGAAACTCTACCCATTTGCATATTCCCATTGTCCCAACCCTTTAGCCATCCTTGTGTCAGAAGAGATACAAAGAAAAGATGTTGGAGGATAGTTGAAGAGGAGCCCAGGATCAGGTTCATGGAGCGGTGGCTGGTCTCGACTTTTTGTAAGTTGACTCATTCAAAGTAATAAAGAAAATGATTTTCCCGTCCCAATTCATGAGTTATTCATAATTTTTTAAATGGATGTTTGAATCTCTAACCTGTTAGTGTATAGGTAAGATGCATGTGCAGTTGTTGCTTGTCTTATATGTAGGTCAGCACTGGAAAGGAGAACTGCGAACAAGTGATAAAATGCGACAAGGAATCGACATCAAATGCCTAGAACAAGGTAGGTTGATCTATCCATGTTTTACTGAAAAGAAATAGGATTGAAGTCTGGGGACGAAGGTAGAAAGTAGATTTTATCTTGGTCATATCTGCATGCAAAGCATAACCCTATTTGTTAGTCCGTAAGGAGATTTCCCTCGCAACAAAATTGGCGACCATACTGGGGACGTCTCTAGGGTTCTTGGAATTTTATGTTTTGGGTAGTTTTTAGAAAAAGACTGGTTTTTCTTTCTGGGTTTTTTTTTAGTTTCTGTAAAGTCTGAGCTAGCAGAGATTTTGGTTTTCCATACCAGCTTTCTCTGATTTGCTTGACTGTGTTTTTTCGGGACCCACAGAGGTACACGCGGCCTGCATAAGGTCTGCATGTGTGTACCCAGACCCTACTCTCTTATAGCCCGCGTATGAATGCTAGCTGAAGAAGTAGCAGTAGTGTGTAGAGCCCAGAGAATTTTTGAGGTAGTCATCCTCTTCCCTGTCAGAATTAGACATTCTTAGGGGTTTTCTAGAATTCTGTCTGAGTCTTGGTTGTTTGCAGTCTTATCTCAGATTGTTTTGCTTTATGATTTTTCCTTACATTATTTGTTTTTTTTGTTAAAAAGAGTTTCCAAGCCTTCAAGGGATCCTGGTTATCAATATCAGTGGCCTCTTCCTGGTTTTGGGTTGTTTGTTTTCATTTTTTCTTAGAGTTTAGAGATACACGCGGCTTGTACAAGGTTAGCCCGCATGTACATGCCCTCTATCTCTATACATCTCGTGTTCACATGCTTTCTATTAGATTAACAGTAGCATGCTTGTGCAGGATACTTTTTGTTGAGGGTAAGGCAAACATCCTTTCCCTTGATGAGAATTATACCTCTAAGGTGTTTGAATCTCTGTCTTAGCAGTCAGTAACTTAGGATTTTTTTTTTAGGGTTTTTAGACAAGTGGGAGAGTCATTTTTTTTAAATTGCTAATGTGTGATTTTTTGACGTGATTTTTTGCGATCTGTGATTAGGCCAGAATTGTTTTTCTTGGTTTTTGCTTGTTGGCATTTTTCCTTTTTTTCTTTATCAAGCATTTAAATAAAAAAATATATCTTTTCATTTTCTTGTTTGGTTGAAGAGTGTGTTTCTGCATTATTAGCTAAGGAAAAGTTGTTTATTTCATAAGTTTTTGTAGTTTACTTAGATCATAAGTAACTTGTATTCAAGTGAAATTTCTTTTGAGTTTGTTGTCCAAAATCTTAGAAAATTAAAAAAAAAAAAATTGAAAAGTTGTTGAAATTTTGCATTAAGTAAAAGTTTTTGTTTCCATCTTTTTTATTCATTTTTTTCTTTCATATTTTACACATAATCAGTTTCACTTTCATACCCCTTGACATAAGACAAATCCATAAAATTAATACTAAATCTAAAAAACTTACTAGACTTTTATGTTTGTAGGGTTCACTAATTAGTTCAGGATTAGGGCCTTGGATTAGGTTGGAAAGGAAACTCTTCAAGGCCTTTTAAGATCAAACATTAGAGTCTAAGTTAGGGAGTATCTAAGTCTAGTATCATGAAATTTATCTGGGACCCCCCTCTAACACAGGGGATAAACTCGAGGTCATGTGGGGAAAGGTAGCAGAGATAACCCCTCCAAAGCTGGACAAATCATAGTGGAGAACACATATAGAGGGCTTGTTTTGGGATTCCATTGATTGTAGTTTCCATGGGGCTTCATGGGTCTCGAATCCATTCTAGGTCCTCAATTTTCTTCTGGACCACTTTCTTTCGATACCCTTGACAGGTTTCAGGCTTGATACCCTACTCATTGTGGTCTACCCAACTTTCGATTGTACCTGCCTGGTGATTGTTCGCGTCCTGGCAACCTAGTTGCCTATATTTTATAGGGACATACACAGGTGACTACAGGGGTATACTATGGTACCTAGGATAGACATCAGGCCACACTTTGCAGAGTATACCTAGAGGGTGCTTCCATGTTCGAGTTCACTTGCACCGGTAAGTTGCTCTAGTGTTGGTTGTTGTAACTATTCTTCCAATTAATTTAGTGTTTGCCTATCTTATCTTCTAGGGACCTTTTGTTTTAGTGTGTGTTACTTTTGAACGTTTAGACTACCCTAGAGTGTCTTTTATCTTCTCACACAGTGGAGGATCATGAGCTCTGCCGATCACGAAGGCTTCTAGGCCTGCCACCGGTTACACTGGAGCCACCCCCTCCACCATTAAGGTGAAAGCTAGACCAACAAGGGTATTTTGAAGAGACCGGTTACAAATATTGTGCCTGACCAACATCCGAAGGAATCGACCTTTTTGGACATTGAAGCAATCACTCTTGGCTCGGTTGAAACCCCAACCACTGATTTCTTGGCACCTTTCATCGTACCAATTCAATTTTACGAGTGCCAAACAGTGTTGCACACAACAATGGAAACAAATGTTGTTACTTCTTTTGGGAATTCTTCAATTCCCACTACGGTTGTCACCACTTGAGATTTTTCACCTCCTAACCCACCATCATCGGTCTGAGCCACCATGGTCTCGATCGCTTCTACATCACACAGTGGTCTGATCCTGTATTTGGCGGTGGCCACAACCCCTTTCACACCAACTGTGATAGGCCCATTGTTCTCATACAAGATGCCTAGTTCGGGTACAAGTCCTGTACTTTCCTACTCCACTTTATAGACTTCAGGTCTGTGGGCAGGGAGCTCTAGCACTCCTCTGCAAGGTCACATAGGGGGCACTTTTGTCCCTTTTAATTCTTTCCCTTTTGGAGGAGGTCATATCCCTCCTTCGTCCCCTTCACTCAATGGCTCGCATCAACAGACCGTCGGGCAACCTACTTACCACAGTTTATTTGGAGTAGGGAGTCAAGGACCACATTTTCATAACATGTCGGTAGGTTCGACACCATTTTCTTTGGTCGAAACATGTGGTAATAACACCTTCTCGTCATCCCCCTTCCCGACTGGGGTCAATCCCAGTTTTGGACAATATATTCCTATATAGGGTACTATTCCTGCACAGGGGGAAAACCTAGTAACTTCTTCCACATCAGGACCTTGGAATTCTGGGCAAGGATCCGTTCTCTCGTCCGAAATGTCGATCTGGGGTAATTCTTGCCACAATAAATGCAATCCCAGACAAACTACTATGCCCATCCCCACAGGATCAACATGGGGCAACCCTTCCTAGAGTCCTTCGAATATAATGCATGCCCAACCATCTATGTCCTATTTGGGAAATCAACTAATGATGTCTCCACACATGCAAAATCCATACATTGGCCAGGGCCATGGTTTCTAACAAAATCTAGGCCAGCAACCAAACTTTTCCTGGCAAACTGGTGCTAGTCAAACTCCAAGCCCCTTTTTCCCAGGTTATCACCAACAACCCAAACTACCTTTCCTGGCGACTTTGCACATGCCTAATTTGACAAGGTTGTTGAATGACCCCATTTGTCACGATCTACATTGGCCTCCTATGCCAACGAGGTTTCCTTCAGACATTCCAAAGTTCGAAGCCAAGCCTAACGAAGATCCAAGAGATCATGTGACTACCTTCCATATTTGGTGCTCATCTAACTCATTGAAAGATGACTCCGTACAGTTGTGATTGTTTCAATGTACTCTCATTGGGAGTGTCGCGAAATGGTACATTGAGCTCGATCACTCAAGATACTCTTCCTTCGGTGAGCTAACAATGGCTTTCCTAAACCATTTTCAGTTACCTATGAGATACAATGCTGGCACAGAGTTGCTGGCCAATTTCGAGCAGACGACAATGGACCATATCTCTGATCACATTTGAGAATGGAGACGTCAGAAGAGTCTCATTAAGGTGCCAGTCCCACCAGCATTCCTGCTTGAGTGGTTCCTTAAGTCTTTGGTCCCACAGTTATCCAAAGACGTCGCAACGTCAGGTGTATTCTCCAAAGAAGACGCCATCATGAGAGCTCAACAATTTGAGCTCATATATTCTCAGTCCGGTTTATTATACAACATCTTTCCATATGTGCCATGCTCAATACTGGATAAAACTAGACATAGAGATGGACCACATGCCGATGGTATTGTTGGTTCAGCACACACAAAGCCTGATGAGCAATTGACAAAGCAGTTGCAGCAGTTATCTATACAACACACAACGGCCAACCAAACTACTACTTTGGCTGCTCCCCCTACCCAAATGTCAGAAGTACACACAGTGTAATCGACTAACCCAAAGGCCACCCAACAGTCAGAAGGAAAGAAAAAACAATGAAAGAAGGGTAAGGGGGTTAAAAAACCTATCGATAATGCTAGTGGGGAGAACACTAAAAAATGGAAGGTGAGGTATCCATGCAACTTGTGCACGGAAGACCACCCGACCCATCTATGTCCTCAACTTGCAGAGGCCCAAAAATTTGTCATGCAACAACAACAGGCGGTGTTGACCAATCCATTTCAACATGGGAAAAATCTAACTCAAGCCTCTGCAATCAAAGAAGGGGCATCCAAGAACCTTGTCCGCCTCCGAACAACCCCGCATCCACGAATGTATATATGGTTAGGGGTGATGCTTTTATATCGACTAGAGCACATGACTATAGTAAACCAAGCACTTCTGAGAAGGGTAAAGAAGTTGACCTCCCATATCTTCCTCTACAGATTGAGAATATGTTGGGAGAAACAATGACACGCATTCCCAAAGGTGCATTTGAAAAAGCTTCTCATAACCCAAATGCAAGGGCCGCCCAGAACTACTCTATGGTGAAGGATTTATCACAAACCCATTGTGCGATTTCCACTTTGGAGGTCCTCCAAAGATGCCCTTCCCAGAGGAAAGCCTTGTTAACTACTTTAGGATCTACCGAGACTTGTAATCCGAGTGCAATCATGCTGGATACAACCAACTTAAAACCTCACCTACCTTACCACGTAGCATTTCAGATAGTAGTGGCTTATCCCATGAAAAATTTTACTCAGAATATCTTCCACATGGTGGTTTATGAGGGCACCTCGACATGCGTTATGTCATTGGCATGTTGGAAGGTCGTTGGCCAGCCCGTTTTGTCTCTTTCACCTACTCTCCTCACCGCTTTCGACGGTCGTTCGTTCCGACCACATGGTATCGTTCCTTCTTTTCCCATGCAGTTAGGAGGGAAGACCATGTGTGTAAAACTAGAGGTAGTCGATGCTCCCCTCGATTATAACCTCTTGTTAGGAAGGAGTTGGACTTATTCCATGCAGGTTGTGGTTGCTACAGTTTTCCAGGTCTTGTTGTTTCCACACGAGGGCTGAATAGTGACCATCGATCAATTGTCCTTCTCCAGACCTGACCCTACTTTGGGGGCTTCCATAGTCCTGATGATTGATAATCCTCAACCAGGTGTCATCAACATAGGGGTTGGTTTGTGCCCATATTTGATGGGTACCTTCGATTACCCGCCCCCTCAAGGTGATATCAAGTTTACATAAGGTTGAGATTTTTCAAGTTTCATTGTTCCACATGACTTACTTCAATTATCCATGGACACTTCCTTCCCCATCGGCCACGACGGATGGGAAAGGACACTCGGGCATGTCCATGCTCTTATCCGCAGCTAAAGTAGAATACTCTTTAGTCCACCAAACTTTATCCCACACTGATCCAGCACCTACACAAAAGTTAGATCCACTTCTAGAGCCTCTTTGGGCTCAGGGTTCTCTCGCTCACACCGATTCATTGGACTTAGTCTTTCCCTATGATGAAGCAATAATTGAAGAAATTACTAGTCTAGATAAACTCTGGGAAGATCTTCATCACAGATCATACTTCCTCCCATAGTTAAGCCAAATTGAATATGGAGAATTCACCGTGACCATTACGGGAGAGCAGTCTTGTCCTATTAATCCCTTAGCTGCACATGAGGTTTATGCTAAGGATAATATGGAAACTATCGCTGAAACCTTACCGATCAATATCTCCTGAAACCCTGGCATCATGGAGAATGTATTCATTGGAGCAGACTGCTCCCCCAAAGAGATTCAAATCTACACAGATCTTTTCAAATAATTATGCGACGTTTTTACCTGGTCTTACGAGGAAATGCTAGGCATTGATCCAAGAATCGTTGAACATGAAATCACAATGTATCCTGATGCCAAGCTGTTTCAGAAGAAGCTTCATCCAGTTAATCCTAAGAAAGCAACAACCATTAAGGTTGAGGTTGAGAAATTGCTAAAAGATGGGTTTATATATCCTATCCATTTGACCCAATGGGTGTCAAACCCCGTGCTAGTCAATAAAAAACAAGGCACGATTTGTGTATGTACCGACTTTCGTGATTTGAATAAGGCATGTCCTGAAGATAATTTTCCCACACCATTCATTGACCAGATCATTGATGAATGTGCGGGTTGCGAAGCTTTTTCTTTCATGGATGGTTTTTTAGGATATAACCAAATTCAAATCAAACCTAAAGACCGACACAAAATGACATTCATCTGCCCGTGGGGTACATTCACACATCGTAAAATGCCTTTTGGTCTCAAAAGTGTTGGTGCCACCTTTCAGCGGGCCATGTCTTTTGATTTTCATGACCTTAAGCATATAGTCAAGTCTTATCTAGACGATTTAGCATCACAATCTCGCAAGAGAACGGATCATCCCACACACCGCTGACTTATATTTGAACGTTGTCGCTACTTTCAGATTCGCTTGAATCCAAACAAGTGCATCTTCTACATAACGTTAGGATGATTTTTAGGTTTCATAGTATCAACAATAGGGATCATGTTTGATCCTCTCAAGGTTGAGGCAATAATTCAATTGCCCCCCCCATGCACAATCCTTCAACTTCAGAGTCTAAAAGGCAAGGCGAATTTTTTACGATGCTTCGTCACCAACTATGCCGAAATAACCAAGGGATTTATGCACTTACTAAAGAAAGAAGTTCCCTTTTACTGGGACGATGCAGCCCAATGCTCTTTCGACGCATTGAAACATGCCCTCACAACTACACCTCTTCTCCAGCCACCTAACTATAACAAAGATTTCTTATTATATCTGGTTGCAGTAGAGTCAACCATTGGCATGGTTTTAGTTCAGGAAGATGACTTGTTCTCAGAATACGTGATCTATTACTTGAGCCAAGGCCTCGTAGGACTAGAACTTAATTATTCTCACATCGAAAAACTTGCATTGGCAGCAGTTCATGCTATTCAACAGTTATGTCATTATGTTATGTTTCACAAGAACACCATCATTGATGTCATGAATCCATTCCAGTACATGTTGACACGATGGGTAATAGGCGGAAAAATCAGTAGATGGATAGTCATCCCCCAAGAATTTGACTTAGAATTCATTTCAACAAAGTCCAAAAATTCACTAGTCTTCACAGAACTCATTTCGGAACCTCCGATTGAGTCAGGTGATGTTGTGCCTGAAGAATCACCTATCTAGGGAGATATGTTTTTGATCACATCTTCAGATCCCTAGTATGGAGATATACTTAATTATCTCTAGACTTTGAAGTGCCCCACCACTGCTTCTCGCGACGAGTGTCGACACATCCCCCATCAGGCTAAGAATTATCTCATAATCAAAGATACATTGTATCGGAGAGGTATAGACTGCATCCTACGCCGATGTCTCACTCATGAAGAAGCAGTTATTGTGCTTAACGATTTCCATACCAGATCTTGTGGCAGTCATTTGTATGGGTTTGCAACAGCCCAAAATAGTCTACGAGTATGTTACTTATGGCCGACACTTATCAAAGATTGTATTGAATCGGTCAAGAAGTGCCATCCGTGCCAAATCTTCTCTTGGAAGATGAGGGCGCATCCCACCCCCATGTTTATTGTCATCACAGCTGGCCCCTTCACCAAGTGGGGGATTGATTACACTGCTTGCAACCCTCCTTCAGCAAGTGGGCACCACTATATCATCGTAGCTATAGACTATTTCACAAAGTGGGTCGAAGCTATTCCAACATTTAAAGATGATGGAGAGGTTGCAACCCTCTTTTTATTCAATCAGATAATAGAAAGGTTCGGCATCCCAAGGGAGATTGTCACTGACCATGGAAGTCACTTTCAGAACCAAATGATGATTGAGTTAACATCAAAGCTTCGGTTACGGAAAGAACATTCATCACCCTACTACCCCCAAGAAAATGGGCAGGTGGACACCGTAAAAAAAACTCTTAAGACCATTCTACAATGAACTATCAACTCAGCCAAGTCAAATTGGCATTTGATGTTATACTCGGCATTATGGGCCTACCAAACATCTGTTAAGACTGCAACCAAATTCTCACCTTTTCAACTCATTTATGGGTTGGAGGCAGTCTTGCCCATCGAATGTCAGATCCCATCTCTAAAGTTGGCAGTACAATTATTGCCAGACACTTCTCCACTTGAAGAACAATTAGTATACCTTGAGCATCTCAATGAGTAGCTTTGTGATGCGGCCCTAGACAACGAGGCTCACAAAAATAAGGTCAAGTGTCAATATGATAGGTCCGTTCATCCTTGGATTTTTTTTGAAGGCGACCTTGTCCTGGTCTATGACCAATATAAGGACCCCCTGGGGGCAAGAAAATTCAAACCCATGTGGTTGGGACCTTTCATCATAAAATAGGTTTTAAAAAAGGACGCTTATCATCTGGTTGATTTTGAAGGGCGCTAAAGTGTTAAGCCCTAATATTGGCTCATTACCCCTTAATTGGGGCATATTAGATTAGTAATGTTATTTTATTTATGTCGGCTTTAGGCCATTAGCTATAATTTAGATTAGTAATGTTATTTTATTTATGTCGGCTTTAGGCCATTAGTTGTAATTATACCTCCTAGTCTCCTATATATACCAAGGAGACATTTTCATTTTGAATCATCTTGTACTTGAACATTT
>ML777668.1:722412-734186 GCA_009831015.1 Picea engelmannii
AAATAAAAAATGAAACTCTCGGCATTCCAGGAATCTGAAACGGTTCGTCTTCTGGACTCCGGGACTGCCAGATGTGTGAATTACTATTTGGAAGGTTACCGAACACATAAGATTACAAAACAAATTTGACCAGATCAGCCAAACTATCGCTATATTTCAACTGTATAGAGAAGCTGCCCCACAATGCCTGAACCCTTCCCAGTTCATCAGCTAGAACACCAGAAAATGTATGCCCAAAATATGTGTCTAATTCAATGACCCCCATGTTCATGGCTCTGTGCTGAGGGTAATCAGCTGCACCAATATTCAAGGCATCTCCTGGGTTTGTGAAAATCGACTTATGCGATGTAGCTTGCAAGCTTTGATTTAAACCAACAAGATAGACAACATCACCCCTACGCAAGGCAGGTTCAAGAAGAAGAGTTGCTCCACGCACAACTGCAGCACCAGCTGGACCTAGCGTAGCAGGATCATATGCTACTAATGCATAATTGTGTACAGGATGCAGAAAAACAACCTCAGCAGGAATTTCCATCGGGTATGCAGCAAATGACATCTGATACAGAAATGGCAACTGTATTCTTGTCAATAGAAACTAATCCCATGGTTGTAGAATGATAGACCACAACCGTCGTTCCAAAAAAATGTTGAGCATGCACACCATCAAGCATGGATGATGGTGGTATATGGACCTCAAACATGACCAGGGTTGTCTCAATGTGTTGCTCAGCAGCTGAAGCATTCACTGTCCCTGCTTCCCCAGGCTCATCTAAGGATAGAATATTCTCCAATACTCTATTGTCATCTAAACCAATTTCTATCATACAATCCGATGCCACAAGCCCATCAACAACAACTTGATGATGGAGTCGTCTCTTGTTTGTCTTAGCTCTAGCATCACTAGTAGCATTTGAAAGAATAGTTTGGGAATCTGATAGATTCCCATCACCATTTACATTGATACCAATATTTGTCAATTCTCTATCAATGACATTTGATTCCCCCTCCATACCATCAACTTCTCCATCTAACAATACCTGTGGTTCAAGAACTGGTCCTTTTTCATCATACAATACAACAAGAGGTGCAACCAAAGATGCAATTGGCGACATTGCATGCCTCCTATCCCATAGTCCAATTGCATCATCTCGAGTGTAGAGTTGAGGCTGTGCATACCATTCATGATGATCAACAGTGACTAGAACAAACTTTCTTCGATGACGATCTACATGGCTTACAAATTCCAATGGAACTCGTGCTCCTCACGATAACTTAGACAAAATAGATATAAAATCCTCAACTTGTTCTATTTCCTTCCCTGGCAATTTCTTTATGATTGAATGGCGAGCAACACCTGCCCTTGATAACATATACCCTAGTTCTGCAACATAGACTAGACCACAGTGAAAGCGGAAGTTTTTGGCCTGTTGATATGATAGAGGATTAATAACACCGCCACTCACTTCCCAGAAATAATCTAGAGTTATAGAATGCAAGTTCTGGACCTGCAAGGTGACCTTTAACGGAACACCACCTCTCTCAAGCTCCAAATCAATTCCGTTTCCAACACTATCATCAAGCAATGTCTCCAAAATCAAGAATTGAGTTACAACCTCTCCATTCACACATACAAGTATATCCCTTGGCTCTAAATGATTGTTGGCTGGACCTCCAAGAACCACAGAATCCACGACGAGCATTCATGTCTTATCGACAGAAGAAGCCTATCTCACAATTTGCTCAGTGTCACGCTGAAGCCCTAAATGACGCATTTCATCAAATCCCTTGTGAAGAAGGGTCATCTTAAATGTGCATCGACGAATGTGTACTGCTTCCCATCCACCATTGCACTCATCCTTGCACCTCTGTAAAAATTCCAATGCCCTTACCACCCGTTCCAGCGGAAGAAAAAATGCAGATGAACTAGAAGAATTGTTGCCAGCGTTCTAAGGTTCTGGAAAGCTTTTTGTTCAAGCAGAATGTGGCTGTAAAATTAGTGTGACAATAATCCTGAGCGCTCAAAGGGTGATGTTGCGCAGTTTTGAGACATCGTCTGTTGCAGTTGCACCAAAATAGCGTATGCTACGGTACAGGGGTAAGTGGATAAAAAGTGCCACCTGGAGATGATGGAGACAAATCCACTGATTTCTATGGGTGACCCTTGCAGTTCTCACCAAGGGATTCGTGCAATAAAAAATGTTAAGCGGAAATCACGATATGGAATATATCTTTGCGTGTTTTCACCGAGATATCGCAACTTTCCCTTACCCATTCTGTCGCTCGAGCCTTGCCGGGAACTCCGTCGCGCTTCAGATTGTAGCCAACGGTCACCCTACCGTTTTCATTTTCACGGCTATTATTAATGTCGATGTCTCTAGGAGGAATATTTGGCGCTTCCAAACGGCAGATCCCACGGGATTTCTCCTATGAAAGAACCTTCTCGATACCCTACTGTTACTCAACTGGCGTGGAGAGATCCTACATCTTCAATAGTAGGCTCTAGTTCTTCCATTCATTGTCCTGAACCGTGATGGCCTCCTGCCTCATCAACTCATACTTACACATAAAAATTCTCATTTTCATCGTACTCATGAAACTACCTTATGGCGTATTCATTGGTGATGTAATATATGTATTTATGACCCTCTTTCATTTGAGTCATGTAGTCCTTGAGGCTCATCATCTCGTCTCTGCTATTGGTAGAGTGATATCTCAGCAAATCCGCGATCTTAGCACTATTCTAGATGTCCTCGTATTTCCAATTTTAGATTCTTCGAAAATGCTTCGTAGAACTTGGCATATTCTAATTTCTTTTGCGATCTCGCTGAACATCTCAATACATTTTTTTACCAAATTCTTCCTGATCACCTTCAGAATCTTGTTCTGTTGTATCATTTCCTGAGAGATGTTGAGGGGAAGGTCATCAGAGTCCACCACACCTTTTAGAAAGCCTAGGTATTCAGGAATGAGCTCCTCACAGTTGTCCATTATGAACACCCTTCTCACATATAGCTTAATGTTGTTGAGCTTCCTCCTGGTGTCAAACAGATCGAACGGAGCCCTCTTAGGACCAAAGAGAATAGCCTTGAACTCCAACTGACCCTCCACAGAGGAATGCTTCATGGCCAAGTGCTCCTCCCAGTCATTGGTGAGGCTCTTGTAGAAGGACGCATATTCTTCCTTGCTAATCTCCTGGAGGTCCATTCTTTGAAGGCAACTTTCCAAAATCAGACAGCTTGGCATTGTATTCTAAATCCAATGGAATATTGGACGTTTTAAAATCCTGATAAATCACTAGTCTTTTAGTAGATTGAAAAACTCCAGATTCTATAAAATATACACAATTTGACCTATTTGCTTCACACAATACCTTAAGAAGACGTACATCTTTCACTTAAATGGGTTCAACCTTCAAGTTAGTCTTCTCTATTATGTAGCACTGAGTTAAATCGGAAATCTGTTACAACATCGGCTCCCTCTAGGGATCGTACTTTCTCATAAAGTGCCAAGAACAGTAGACCAGGTGCCTACATCCATTGGGCGACCTTACGCAAAAGCTGTAATTCTGAGTTCTCCTGCCAGTGAAGTCACCACCAGAAACTTTTAATGGAGTCGCCAGAGCATGTGCAACCAATATTTGCCTATGACTGACTGCTCAACCAGGCCATAGGACTATAACAATGTCGTTCTCCTAGGGATAAACTTCGAAATCCCTGAAAACGATGCCAAAATGTTGACACTCGGAACTAAAATGGGTTGCAACAAATCAATCCCGAGGCAACCTCAAACCACTTTGGATTGGGAGCTGCCCCTTCCAACCCGAGAGGGATCTCTCGATCAATGTCACAATAAGAATTTAAGTAACGTGAAAAAGGTGGGCAGATTTATGGGTAAATGATGGTCTTGGATTTTTGGAGTTTAGGGGTTAAACCAGGGAAAAGGTCCATTGGGCATGGAGTCAAATGAAAACCGAGAAAAAGAGACAATAGCAGAGATCAAATAACTTTCATAAAGTGAGGCAAAGTAAGTCTATCTTTTAGTTCTTTGATAAATCATGATGTGGTAGCGGAAAGAAAAAGGAAAGGCCGATGTAGCAAAGGATATATGCAGCATTCTGAAAGTGTAGGTTGGCATTACACCCACTGATAGCTGGTGTAGAGGAAAGACATCAAACAATTATAGAAAACCCAAATCCATTCGTTATAGTAGTGGTTGTACTAAAGTATAATGAAGCACATCGGTTAGAAGAAAGTGAAATGAAATGCAGTTGCGACGGAATAAGGAAGAAATAACATTATGAAAATGATAACACACCAACTTTGAGTAAGGAGAGTTATCAGATAACTTCCAAACAGATTTAACACAGCTGAAGAAGAGGAAAACATGCTGAAAGGAATCGACTGTGATGAATCTCACAGTCGCAAATAAAAAATCATCTTTATTACTCCATTAATGGCTTACAAAAACTCAGTCATTGCAATGAAACCCTCTTGGCAGAGGTTTTCCCAGTGCTGCGCTCATGCGCCCCCCCTCCCCCCCCCTTTTTTTCTCTTACCTACATCATTCTTTTAAAAAGAAAAAATGAAACTCTCGACGTTCCAGGAATCTGAAATGGTTCGTCTTCTGGACTCCAGGACTGCCAGATGTGCGAATTACTATTTGGAAGGTTACCAAACACATAAGATTACAAAAAACATTTGACCAGATCAGCCAAACTATCGCTATATTTCACCTACGTAGAGAAGCTGCCCCATAATGCCTGAACCCTTCCCAGTTCATCAGCTAGAACACCAGAAAATGTATGCCCAAAATCTGTGTCTAATTCAATGACCCCCATGTTCATGGCTCTGTGCTGAGGGAAATCAGCTGCACCAATATTCAAGGCATCTTCTGGGTTTGTGACAATCGACTTACATGATGTAGCTTGTAAGATCCTATTTAAACCAACAAGATAGACAACATCACCCCTACGTAAGGCAGGTTCAGGAAGAAGAGTTGTTGCACGCACAGTTGCAGCAACAGCTGGACCTAGCGCAGCAGGATCATATGCTACTAATGCATAATTGTGTGTAGGATGCAAAAAAACAACCTTAGCAGGAATTTCCATCGGGTATGCATCAAATGACATCTGATACAGAAATGGCAACTTTATTCTTGTCAACAACAACTAATCCCATGGTTGTAGAATGATAGACCACAACCATTGTTCCAAATAAATGTTGAGCATGCACACCATCAAGCATGGATGATGGTGGTATATGGACCTCAAACATGACCAGGGTTGGCTCAATGTGTTGCTCAGCAGCTGAAGCATTCACTCTCCCTGCTTCCCCAGGCTCATCTAAGGATATAATATTCTCCAATACTCTACTGTCATCTAAACCAGTTTCTATCATACAATCTGATTCCACAAGCCCATCAACCGCAACTTGATGATGGAGTCGTCTCTTCTTTGTCTCAACTCTAGCATCACTGGTAGAATTTGAAAGAATAGTTTGGGAATATGACAGATTCCCGTCACCATTTACATTGATACCAATATTTGTCAATTCTCTATCAATGACTTTTGATTCCCCCCTCCATACCATCAACTTCTCCATCTAACAATACCTGTGGTTCAAGAACTGGTCCTTTTTCATCATATAATACAGCAAGAGGTGCAACCAAAGATGCAATTGGCGACATTCCAGGCCTCCTATCCCATAGTCCAGTTGCATCATCTCGAGTGTAGAGTTGAGGCTGTGCATACCATTCATGCCGATCCACAGTGACCATAACAGACTTTCTTCGATGACGATCTACATGGCTTACAAATTCCAACGGAACTCATGCTCCTCCAGATAACTTAGAAAAAATAGATATAAAATCCTCAACTTGTTCTATTTCCTTCCCTGCCAATTTCTTTATGATTGAATGGCGAGCAACACCTGCCCTTAACAACATATACCCCGGTTCTGCAATGTAGACTAGACCACAGTGAAAGCGGAAATTCCTGGCCTGTTGATATGATAGAGGATGAATAACACCACCACTCACTTCCCAGAAATAATCTAGAGTTATAGAATGCAAGTTCTGGACCTGCAAGGTGACCTTTAAAGGAACACCACCTCTCTCAAGCTCCAAATCAATTTTGTTTCCAACACTATCATCAAGCAATGTCTCCAAAATCAAGAATTGAATTACAACCTCTCCATTCACACATACAAGTATATCCCCTGGCTCTAAATGATTGTTGGTTGGACCTCCAAGAACCACATAATCCATGACGAGCATTCCTGTCTTATCGGAAGAAGAAGCCTGTCTCACAATTTGCTCAGTGTCACGTTGAAGCCCTAAACGACATGTTTCATCAAATCCCTTGTGAAGAAGGGTCATCTGAAATGTGCATCGAGGAATGTGTACTGCTTCCCATCCACCATTGCACTCATCCTTGCACCTCTGTAAAAATACCAATGCCCTTACCACCTGTTCCAGTGGAAGAAAAAATGCAGTTGAACTAGAAGATTTGTTGCCAGCGTTCTTAAGGTTCTGGAAAGTTTTTTGTTCGAGAAGAATGCGGCTGTAAAATTAGTGTTACCATAATCCCGAGCGCTCAAAGGGTGATGTTGCATAGTTTCGAGACATCATCTGTTGCAGTTGCACCAAAATAGTGTATGCTCCGGTATAGGGGTAGGTGGATAAAAAGTGCCACCTAGTGGTGATGGAGACAAATCCACTGAGTTCTGTGGGTGACCCTTGCAGTTCTCACCAAGGGATTCGTTCAATAAAAAATGTTAAGCGGAAATCGCAATATGGAATATATCTTTTCATGTTTTCACTGAGATATTGCAACTGTTCCTGACCCATTCTGTCGCTCGAGCCTTGCTGGGAACTTCGTTGCACCTCAGACTATAGCCAATGGTCACCCTACCGTTTTCATTTTCACGGTTATTATTAATGTCGATGTCTCCAGGAAGAATCTTTGGCGCTACCAAACGACAGATCCCGTGGGATTTCTCCTATGCAAGAACCTTCTCAATACCCTACTGTTACTCAACTGGAGCGGAGAGATCCTACATCTTCAACAGTAGGTTCTAGTTCTTCCATTCATTGTCCTGAATCGTGATGGCCTACTGCCTCGTCAACTCATACTTACACGTAAAAATTCTCATTTTCATCGTACTCATGCAGTTGCCTTATGGCGTATTCGTCGGTGATGTAATATATGTCTTTATGCCCCTCTTTCATTCAGGTCATGTAGTCCTTGAGGCTCATCATCTCATCTCCGCTATTGGTCGAGTGATATCTCCGCAAATCTGCGAGCTTAGCCCTGTTCTGGCTATCCTCGTATTTCCAATTTTAGATTCTTCGAAAATGCTTCGTATAACTTGGCATAGTCTTCTTTGTTCTCTGCGATCTCGCTGAACATATCAATACATTTTTTTATCGAATTCTTCCTGATCACCTTCAAAATCTTGTTCTTCTGTAGCATTTCCCGAGAGACGTTGAGGGGTAGGTCATCAGAGTCCACCACACCTTTTAGAAAGCCCAGGTATTTAGGAATGAGCTCCTCACAGTTGTCCATTATGAACACCCTTCTCACATACAACTTAATGTTGTTGAGCTTCCTCTCGGTGTCAAACAGATCGAACGGAGCCCTCTTAAGACCAAAGAGAATAGCCTTGAACTCCAACTGACCCTCCACAGAGGAACGCTTCACGGCCAAGTGATCCTCCCAGTCATTGGTGAGGCTCTTGTAGAAGGACGCATATTCTTCCTTGCTAATCTCCTGGAGGTCTGTTCTTTGAAGGCAACTGTCCAAAATTAGACAGCTTGGCATTGTATTCCGAATCCAATGAAATATTGGACGTTTTAAAATCCCAATAAATCACTGGTCTTTCAGCAGATTAAAAATCTCCAGATTCTATAAAATATACACAATTTGACCTATTTTCTTCACACAATACCTTAAGAAGACGTACAACTTTCACTTAAATGGGTTCAACCTTCAAGTCAGTCTTCTCTATTATGTAGCACTGAGTTAAATTAGAAATCTGTTACAACGGTGATAATGAGCTGCTAGCCTCTATTTATAGACTTTTTGGCCTCTTTTTGTCACTTTTTTGGCCTCCCTTATCATTTTATTTATACCAAAATCCATTTAGTGTGATTCAGGAGTTGCATAGGAGGGATTTGATTGGGTATTGGGAATGTTTTTTTTAAGTTTTGAGTATTTTTCGATGGTCCGTGGAAAAGTTTTTCGATGATCAACTTGAACATATAGGTTAGGTTTCTACCCTGATTTTTGGATCTCGTTGTATTTTTCCTTTACCATAGGATCGATCCCATCAGGTTGTGACACAGAACCATCATCCCTACTTTAGAAGTGTCGCAACTTGGTGGTAGAGATTACCGGAACATGAATGCCCTAGGTAGATCCTGGTTTCATTATGGTATTCATGCTGCCTCTAAAAACACTATAGGCTCGGGAGTCCTTGTATTTTTTCCTGAATACGAGTTTGAGCCTCATTTGCATGATCCTTCTTCACTCTTGAACTCACCCTCACGACTACCAAAAAATAACGGGTCTTCTTTTAAGCCCTTTTCAAACCTTCTAAATATGAAAAGATTGTCGAGCAATCTTGTGGCCTTTCACGCTTGTTAAACTGAAATTTGAAGTCACGTCTGTCCGGCGGTAGTTTACCCCTTTTTCGGTCTGGATGGTCAACTGTACAAACAAAGGTATACTCTATGGAACTTCATCTCTATAGAAGAGTACTCTCAGGTATAATTTTATCCCTTTTTCGGGCCTGAGGGACTAAACCTACGAAGAAGGAACCCCCATGGAGTCCATAGTTAATCTCTTTTCAAACTCCCTAAAATTGAAAAGATCACCGAGTGACCTTATTCTTTCACACTCGTTAAACTGGTCCAGAAGAACATTCCTGACGAAGTCCATAGTTAATCTTTTTTCAGACTCCTTAAAAATGAAAAAACGGTCGAGTGATCTTGTCCCTGTCACACTCGTTAAAATGGTTTTGAATAGACGTCTTGTCGATGCTAGGTTACCCCTTTTTCGAACCGACTAGACTATCTTCGAAAAAGGTACCCCAATGGATTCTCCTTTTATGTTTTTTCAGACTCTCTAAATATGAAAAACCACCGATCCTACCTTCTCTGGGCTCGTTAAACTTACATTGAAGGATGTTACCATTATGTGTTTTGTTAACCACGTTTGCATATCTTATATGCCAACCTTGTAACAGCTTGCTTCTGCGTTTTAACACCCTTGGCCCCCAGAGGATTTTTCCCGAGTATCATTATATTAGAACATCAATCTTGTCCTTGTGCCTTGAACTTGTATGTTTGCAATACTCATTCCTCCATTGTAACGTAACATTCCCTTATTCTTTTTCTCACAATTATTGAAAAAGACAAAAAAAAAAATCAAATATACCCCAAAAAGAGGAAGGGAAAAGTGTTTTCTTTATTGGCAGCATAATGAGTCGCCCTTGGATAAAGCACATATATCCATGTTTTCATCAAACTATGGGATGTAGTACAACCTTAGGAATATTTTCTCACTATATAGAGTTGTGTCCTCCACCGTTTGGTTATCCTTCCAAACATATGGAGAGTTTGTGTTGCCTCTTGCTTCGTAGACTTATGATTAATGCCATGCTACCTGAGTCTCATCATTTGTCGTGCTATTGTCGAACGGAGGTTTTTCACCAAGCCTGAGTCAACCCCTCTGCAATTTGTCTCTTGCCCTCATACCCGACCATCCTGAATGTCCAATCAAGTCCTTGTTATAAATCAATGAAGCCTTCAGTCTGATCATCAAGATTATCAAGTCCATGACTGAAAAGCTGTCGAAGACCTCTAGGTAGTGCAGTTGTACACTCATATTACACTCCTACCTAAGTTTTGAATAATTTGAAGTTGTTGCTCGAGCTTTGAAGATCTCATCTCCAGCCATCAGGTCGTATCAGCTTCTAGAAGATGGATACTCTATATGTATATCTTTTTGATTTCGAGAGTAGCTCTGTTGTGTATTGTTCATGGATACTCTTTATATAGTTATATGACATGGATCTACAGTGTATTTGACTGGTAGCCATGATTCTACTTTTTCCCGAGAATGGGTATGCCCGCCTCAGTAAGACATTTGTTATTTTGCAGATGACACCTACCGGTTCCTGATCCTTAGGCTCAATCGTTCGGCACATCAGTAAAGATTGGTAATGTATTTCGGCCATTAGATTCTCTTCTGACCTCACACATTAGGGGGCATATGTTACAACCCTAAATTGCACCATACATGCTTACCTGGCATCAAGCCATCTCAGATCCCTTCTTTGCCAAAGCACTGCTGAACAACTCTTTAAAAATCCTCTTTATAAAGGCCCACATTCCCTACTCCATTACTGCACATGTGTATACACTATCTGACCTCAAACATCCCGCGTGGACCGACAAAAGCACGACAAAAGGAAAGTTGTTGACGGAACACATAGCTCTGGGTGAGTTAACTGAAACTCTCAACCGTGCATGGCCAAGGGTTCATCCAAGTACCTAGATTCTTCTAACCTATAAAAGAAGGGCTAGGGGTCCCATTTGGAGAAGAAAAAAATATATAGCAAAGAAACTCTGCCCATTTGCATATTCCCATTGTCCCAACCCTTTAGCCATCCTTGTGCCAGAAGAGATACAAAGCAAAGAAGTTGGAGGAAAGTTGAAGAGGAGCCCAGGATCAGGTTTGCGAAGTGGTGGCCGGTCTGGACTTTTTGTAAGTTGACTCATTCAAAGTAATAAAGAAAATGCTTTTCCCGTCCCAATTCATGAGTTATTCATAATTTGTTCAATGCATGTTTGAATCTCTAACATGTTAGTCTATAGGTAAGATGCATGTGTAGTTGTTGCTTGTCTTGTATGCAGGTCAGCATTGGAAAGGAGAACTACGAACAAGTGATCAAGTGTGACAAGGGATCGACATCAAACGCCTGGAACAAGGTAGGTTGATCTAGCCATGTTTTACTAAAAATAAATAGGATTTAATTATGGGGACAAAGGTAGAAAGTAGATTTTCTCTTGGTCATATCTACATGCAAAGCATAACCCTATTTTCTAGTCTGTAAGGAGATTTCCCTCACAACAATGGCCCCTACATTATCCAACATTGCCTCACCAAAGTTGCATACATCATGGCTTCCCCTGAAGGCCTCTATCTCAAACCCGTCAACAGGCTATACTTAAAGAAATTTTGACGCCTAAGCATAGCCATTCTACATCAGGTTCTTCCTTTTTATATTGTTTTTAATCTTTTTTCCATACCTCACATATAAACTATCATTTGTGTTAATGATATATGCTTCCTCCATAGGCCTACCACATCGGTTACACCGACGACACCAACCGTTGGACACAAAATATCGCTTTGACAGCTTGGGCCCTCTATACCCCCTCACATGAACTGCTCCACTCTAGCGGCATATGTTTGGGTTCAACAACCAACAACCAAGCTGAGTACACCGTCATCATTGGCCTCCTCGCCGATGCAAGCCAACATCGTATTCACCACCTTAGCGTCTTACTTGACTCCCAACTAGTCGTCCTACAACTCAACAATGTGTACCGTGTTTGAGATCCTTACCTCTTTCGCAAATACCTGCAAGTTAGACTTTTATCTCAACATTTTTATTTCATTACATTTACACATATTCCAAGACAATTGAATCAAATTACAGATAACCTAGCTAACATTATACTCGATTGGCATATATCACATCAAGATA
>ML777668.1:734236-751149 GCA_009831015.1 Picea engelmannii
AACAGTGCCATCAAAATGTTTACATACACATAAAATACATCGTATACAAAATCTGTAGGCCAGTGAAGCACCTCGATACAAAACTGGTGTCACTACACCAAAATGGGCTCACCAGCCTATATACAGTATACAAAAAATACATAGAGAGACACTCAAGGTGCCTCTAGAGCACCACCTCCTGCCCCTCCCTCGGGCGGTAATGCCCCACCCACTATCGGTCCCTCCAGACCTAGAGGTAACCGCCCAGTCATCGTAGCACCTACTACTGTTTCTCACCTTGTATGTTCGATTCTCTTCAGATATTGTTCACGTCGGGTATTTGGTTTTCATGTGTGCAGGTACTTGGCCATCATACATCAGCGCAACCCCTTCAGGTATATAATCAACACTAGCATGTAATCATTCTCTCTGAATCTCAATTGCATCTCCAGTCACACCCTCTGAAATTTTCCTTTAGGATCCCCATCTCTAGCTCTGTAGTACCGACACCTCCATTGCATTTTGGGTACTGTCACCCGGTAGCAATCTCCCCCACATGAGTTGTCCCATTCATAGAACCCTTCGACACTTCGACACTCATGTTGTTTTTCAACCCTTTAGGGATGGGAGTCCCAATAGTCTTACATCATGTCATGAATCAGCCACATACTCCTTCTCCTCATTTTTCTATCTTTCCCAAAAGGACTCCCAAGTTATCTCTTCAAGGTTCTATTTTGACTGCACCTCCGTAGTATCATTAACCCTCCATTTCATCCACAATCAGTTTGCCCATCCGCAAATTTTCCTCCATTTCATCTACCTCATACAGAAACCCACCCATGGGGCCCCCAACCTCCACCAATTATCCAATAAAAATGCACCCTAACTAGCCCAACCATATTGCATTGGGGCACCTATTTCTGTATTTGTACACTCAACCCAAACTATTCTTTATAAATTGTAAAAATCCTTTGTTTCTCGCATTTTACATATCTTTTTGTCGTCACCTTTGGTGACCTTCTTCCCTTTTTTGGAAAACACAACCCATGTCACCCTTGGTTGGGGCACTCCTTATCATCTACTCATGTTGACATCATCCATATACTTTGAGTATCCCACATGCCACTTACCTCTTCTCTCTAAGTTTGTCCACTTTGTATCGCCTCTGGCACAACTTATCCCATGTCTTATTGCCCCCCTAACACTCAACCTAGTTGAACAGTTTCGACCACTTATACTTCGCATATACCCCCAACCAAGGGAAGTCTTGAGTCTTCATACATCTTGATTTCGTCCATGTACCTCCTCAGGTCCTAACCTCACCTAGTAGTTTTCACGAAGCCCTTTGCTTCTTGGAGTCGCATCCCCCTTTTGTCGACATCGGCACAGTTTCCAGAAGGGTGATAGTATATTGACTCTCATTACCTTTCCAATGAGAGGTCTCGGATGGAACAAGGAGAACCACAATTGTTCCATGTTGTCATTGACCCCCATAACATTTGACTTCAACACTTTCTCATGTTACGGTGGGTCTTACTTTGCGACTATTGCAGTTATTTCTTATATATTTGTCGAAGACCTCTGAACTTGGTTGGGCTATCAATGCCTACATAATCTGTGATACTTCTTACAGGTGTCATTTTCTACTATTCAGAGTATGTTCCTCCTCACAACTGTCTTCTGCCTTTATCATGACTACCCCCGAGGACACTGCAATTGTCTACATCAACACACCATTTTAGTTACTATACAACACCATTATTTTTTGAGTTAAATGACATGAGCATGGGGCATGCCCACCTCGTTTGTACACAATTTATTTTTACACAGCTTAGGGAAGGTGGGGTCATACAGGTTCCCTTCTCCCTCCAATGGGTCACTCTTGATACTCTCACTATATTTCTCTCTTACAACAACACTCTCAGTAGAATAAACATTGATGAATTTTGGTTATACGTATGCTCCTAACCTCATCCATCAGGGGGCATCTGTTATCACTGAAATTTCATCCACAAATGGTTACAAGAATCTAGCAGCTTCAAAAAGTTATGAGTTCACCCATGGACCAAAATTACCACAAAAGAATTTCCAAAAGGTCTAAAACTATACAACCAGTGATAAAATTAAGGTGTGTTGTGACTACACAAGGCGTGCGCACACATGCGCCATCCAGAAATGCAAGAAAAGAACGCATGCACATGATGCACGACTGTGTTCGCTAAAAGCCACGCACACCTGAGAACGACGCATTTATGAGATTGGTCAGCCTCCCACCCACTTCTGGTTCAACTTCCAAGTTGATTTGACATCCAAATCTCAGCTGGATCTGACTGGGTGGCTGGTCAAAGACCTAAAAATGCCCTAAACAACCCCTTTTCACACTAAAAGCTAGTTGCACAATACCTCAAAGTGATGTTATAAAACAAGGCCATGGGTGCACTACATTTTCAAGGAATTCATTTGTAAGGTTATGTTGTTACTATTCTCTTGGGGAATCCTCTTTTCTCATCAAGAGTATACTAGCATCATTACATTTGGGCAATCCATCTCACCTCTTGAGTGGATTAGCTTGGGATTCTTTCACCATTTCTTTCAAAGTTGTAAGAAGAGCTTAGTTGTGGGGGTCCAAGAGCCCTCCCTTGGAGGAATAAGGGACCCAAAGTCCTCTTTCTTCTTGGTGTTTTCTTTCACTAATATAATCCTTGCCATTGGTGACATGATTCTTATTGGTTTTTTGTTCTTATGTCCTTATGCTCAATAGTTTAGTTGTTCTTTTATTTCTTATTTTAATTCTTAGCTTAGTCTTTTATGTTTCTTTTTCTAACCCTTTCCTTTACAGTTGTCTTTCTTAGCTAATCCAACTAAGCATTGTAAGCACCTCTGTTTTTCTCATTTAGGTGACAAAAGAGGCGCAACACTATTCACTTCCATCAACCCACTTCTAGGCCATTTGACTTAGAATAATTTCTAAAGTCATAATGGGGTTGTGCCTCTCATGTATTGAAAGTTTTCGCAATGGGGCTATTCATTTAATGTCTTGGAACTTGTCGCAATGATGTTGCACCTCTTATGTCTCAGAACTTGTCTCAATACGGTTGCACCTCTCGTATCTTCGGAAATTTTTGCAATGTGGTTGCACCTCTAGTTTCTTGAAACTTGTCGCAATGAGGATTCACCTCTCATGTCTTAGAACTTGTCGCAATGGGGTCGTTCCTCTCATATATTCGCAACTTGTATCAATGGGGATACACCTCTAGTGTCTCAAAACTTGTCGCAATGAGGCTACACCTCTTGTGTCTTAGAAATTGTCACAATGGGTCTGCGTCTCTTGTATATTCATAACCTTTTGCAATGGTGTTGTGCCTCTTGTGTCTCGAAATTTGTGGAGTTTTTTTTATCCAAAATGATGAGACAAACTTGTCGAGAATGTCACCAGGCGTGTTGACCGACATCTTTTAGTTTCATTATCACTTACTACCATTGGTTTTGTGTAACACACCATGGGACTTCAATAATGTGGTTTCAATACTACTTCCATTGCACACGTGGTAAGTTATATGGACGAAGCATGATACATATATCACCATTTATCTAGAGTATTGTTCAATGACTCGATCTCTGCATTATGCAACGTTGTTTCTCCTAATCTTTTTTTCTACGCGATGCAATTATTTTTCTTTTGAACTTGCACCCTGTACAATTTTTTTGTGATGCAGTGATATTTCTCCTAAGCTTGTGTCTTGCGCGATGCAACACTATTTTTCCTAATTTTTTTTCCTATACAATGTAACGCTATTTCTCCTGAGCTTACGTGTTGCACGATGCAACGCTATTTCTCCTGATCTTGTGTCCTACACAATCTCTGTGCGATGCAACATTATTTATCTGAGCTTGTGTTCTGTGCAGTATTGAAATCAATGATAACCAAAATTCCAACACTGATAGGCCTTATGGTATCTACAAAATTGGGATCAACCACCTCCATCAACTTTCATAAAACAAATTGTGCAAGCCAATATCCCTCCAAATGAAACAAACTCAAAACTAAACCTCTAATGAAGATCATCCATGGATCCTCCTCCTTGTCTAGTTAGGGCGGATAATGCACCACTGAAACCAAACCAAAGTGGAATGGTTTTGATAAACCCTAATGAAATAATGGCTCCAAGAGAAATCCAATGTATATTTCAAATCATAATACCAAAATGAGGCTCTACCCCTCCTTTTATCTTTTTTCCATGTCTTCTAGAACTTTCCCCTTTCTTACCAAATCAAATGTGACTTCTAGAACTTTCCCCTTTTTGACTACATCAAATATAACCCTTATCCCCCTTTTTATTTCACTTTAAGATTAAAAGTAATTTTTAATAGTGGTTAAGTAACTTATTAATCTAAAGTTACTTTATTTCCTTTTTCTTCATTGAAGATCCACATAAGTCATTTCCATTGTCGAACAGCGGAATCCAAAAATGGGGACATGAAAATTCTCTTCTTCCTTTGTCTGGTCCAATTTGTATTCTAGATGCTTCCTTTGTTTGTCTGGTTCTGGTTCGATCCTTGGATCTGTCATTTACACAAGGAAGATATGAAAAATATTATTATCACAATGTATGGAGGCATTCATTATCTCCCCTTTCCTATGATATCAATGACATCCTTTGACATCAATGACAACACAATTTCCAACACAAAAAGCGACAAGTGAAGCTGCAAAAAAGGAAGTTGAAGAAGAGTGGCATAGGAAAGTTGAAGAAACAAGGAACGATGATGCATCACCGATGGATACCGATATCTCGGAGATATCAACAACATGTGCCATCGGTCATACCCAATTCAGTGGGATAAATATTTGGATTTCTATCCCATTTAAACCAAGTGAAGTTCCCAATCTGAATAATTTTACATATGATAAGGCCATGGGAAGGATCATACAAGAGAAAATAAGGAAAGTGTCAGTCACAAGGGTAAATCCAATATTAGTACTCACACAAACCCCAGTGATGGAAGACACCAATAAGATATAATCTCCATAACCTTTGTCGACACAAGTTTTATGATGACAATGGAAGATAATTTTAGGAACTTGTATTGTCAAAATCTAGAGAAGGATGCAAGAATCAAGGAGCTAGATGAACAACTAAAACAAGTGAAGATAGATGAGGGTATCCTAAAATGATTCAAGTCTAGTGTATAAAAAGTTAGGGATGAATTGGAATAGGCCATCATATATATGTATGCCCACTTGCACCTATTTCAGCAGATAATGACCACTATTATAGAACAACATATTCAAGTGCAAGTAAAAAACACTCATTTCAAAACTATCTTGGAAGGCATAAGCAATGTTGATATATGGATCACAGAAAATCCATATGCACCGGTCGAGCTTCCACACACCTCAAGCATAGATAGGAAGGTTGATCTTGCTTCATTAGATCATTTCTAGCAAGTTGAGTAGAGAGAAGAAGAGAGACAACGATCTCAATGAAAAAAAAATCATGACACAAAGATGCACAAGTTTTCTACAACAATGTGATATCTCCCCATTGGAAGAACTTGAAAAACCTATTTCCATGGAACAACTTATAGAAAAAGTACAACAAAGCACAAATAAAAGGTGAGAAATAACTAAATCAACCTCCAAGGTGATATGGAATTGATTAAACAACACCTCATTCAACCCACCAAAGTATGCACCATGATCCAAACATTCATGGCCACCTTGGAAAAAGATATGTAGATTCTCAATGAAAACAGAGTCATGCATGAAGATGCTCTCGAGAAGATGGCATACCAACAGATCATATCACTTTATGATCAGTTAGAAATATGGACTGCCTACATCTAAGATAAGAACACATACGAAAGACATGAGAGAAAATTTGGATTTTTTGTTAACTATATCTTATTTTTTCTTTTTCAAACCACCTTCAACTTCGTCATTTTCTTCACATGTGTCAAACAACTAGTAAGGGAAGTTGAAAGGTCTTTTGTAATTGATTATTGAGGAATCCAAGAAGAAATTTCTAGGAGTTAGTAATAGTTGTATAAATAATATAAGAAACCAATTTTGAATGGGATTTTTGGCTCTCAATCTTTGTATACACTCGAGAAACTACTTTCAAAAAAAAATTGGTTAACTAATATTCAGAAGCCCTCAGGGCCAATTTTTGGCAGAGAGAAAACTTGTGTGTATTGTTGTTTTCTATGAAATAGTTCCATGTAAATGTTTTCCATCCACATGGGATGTAAGAACATGCTTTGCTTATAGAGTTTTTTGATGCAATAAATTATACTCTTGCAGTTTCATTATTCTTTCTCATACTTAATGTCCCGAGCATATGAGTTTGTTTATGTGTGTAGAAATATGACTTACAATGTTTTGGCTATACATTTGTAGGCATGTGTTATCTAATTCTTACCTTCATGAAAACTATCTGATTGGGGTATTTTTTAGATTTTAGTTTCATTTTAGATCATTCGGTTACTACATTTCTCTCCTAGCTAGGATAAGACAAGTTAGAAGTAGATTAGATTTATTTTACGAATTTACATGGTCTTAATATACATATCTCTCTCACATAACCATCCACATTTTCACTCTCACAACTAGTAATGGCATCCAGGATAGAAGCTGGATGGATCTCCTAAACCAAAGGGTGCATAGCCTAATTGGGACTGTGTACTAGGGAGTACTCCTTACTGTTTTTGGGAATTTATGCCCCATCAATACTTGCATAAGAAACCCACCCAGTCCTTCTTTACATGCATCTGTATAGAATGTGAATCCTTTGGTTGGATCCACAATATTTAGTACCAATGAACTGGTTAGAAGATGCTTCAATTACTGAAATCTTTCTTCACATTTAGTAGACCACACAAAATTTACTCCTTTCTTTTGCAAAGAGGTTATGTGATAGCCAATTCTTTTAAATCCCTCATTGAATATTTTGTAGTATCCTTATAGTCCCATAAATGACCTTATATCAGTCACATTCTTTGAAGTGGGCTAGTTTGTAATGACCTTGATATTTTATGGATCAACCTATATTCCATGATATGATATGGTGTGTCCCAAATATTATATCTTCCTCTAATAGAAATCACATTTACTGAACTTGGAATAAAAGTGATGCTCTCTTAGTGTTTGCAAAACCAATATGAGATGATCGTCATGTTCTTCTTCTAATTTAGAGTAGATAAGAATGTCATCAATGAATACCAATACAAAATTATATAAATATTTTCTGAAAACACTATTCATGAGACACTTGAATGTAGTCGGTGCATTAGTAAGTCCAAGTGGTACCACCATGAACTCATAATTACCATACCTTGTTCTGAAATTTGTCTTATGAATATCCCCATATTTAATCCTGACTTGATGATGCCCTAATCTCAAGTCAATACTTGAAAATACTATTGATCCTTGTGCCTGATCGACCAAATCATCAATTTTCGGCAAAGGGTACTTGTTTTTCACTGGCACTTTGTTCAATTGTGTGCATTTAATGCATAGTCTAAGAGTACCATATTTTTTCTTCACAAACAATACAAGTGCTCCCCAAGGAGACACACTTGGCTCAATATATTATTTTTCTAACAAATTCTATATTTTCATCTTTATTTCCTGTTGATGTGTCTTAAATCCATTGATTCAACAAAAGGAACCAAACCTGCCACCGAAGCCCAATTAGACTCTGCAGTGTTTGGGATGGAATGGTTCTCTAGATATTGCGATCCAACCAATTTATCGATGGGATTTGTGTTTTCTTGTGAAGGCTCTCCCTTCAGGTAGGACCGTTCTTTTTTGTATTTTCTCTTGAGTAAGACTAGTTTGAGAGATGCAAGTTGGCATAAGACAAATTGACAAGTAACAAGATTGAGTTTCAACTATTGGGAAGACGTTGAGCTTGGGATAACCCACTCCTCAAACATGCAGGCAGTGATTCTATGCCAAAGGGCCTAGTACTAATACATTAACCAAATGAACATCGAATTATTGTCTGAGAAAAACTAATTAACAGAAAGAAAAACACATATGTAATCAAGATCACTGTAAGCAAAATAATTCATCTACCATAACATTCATCACATAAAAACACAATGATTTATCTTCATCATTAAGAAAATAACATAAAAACATTGCACCAGATAACTTGAAAACATAATCAATTTCTCTTACTCATTTACTGCATCATTCATGGAACATGATAGGAAGTAATTATTCTCCAACTCTAATCACATACATTTGATGAAAATAGATTGTCTTTGGTCCAGAACGACTTCTCAATTCATAGCAGTCTCAAAATAATTATTAACAACCAAAAAGGAAATAGTTCTTACAACAACCATCAACCCTTGACAAACCGGACAATCTCTCTATTTATAATATAAAATTCAAATGAAATTAACGGCTAAGTATATCTTAAACCAAACAAAAATCGCCACATGGCGCGGTCATCCAACAGTTTCTTTAACAGTTCATCTGGAATATTTCTTGAAACAGATGACTTTCTTCATATTCAAACCAACTGATAAACAGATCTTCACAGGTTTGCACCCATGTGAACCTATGTTGTTCCATTGGGGCTGCATATACTCCTCTGATATCTACTGCATGCATTCAATACTTTACTAAACTAGTGTTTAATAGTTGCAACATGGTTCGAGCTCTGATCAGGTGTTCCTTGAATTGTTGCACTTGTCCTGGCTTCGCATTTGCTATCTTCTCACATTCTTTGGTCCATAACGAGTCTTGTTCAGCATAAAACTTGACCACCTCTCTCAGGTTAGTAAATTCATGGGGGGTGCCAAATTCGGGGAGACCTATATCTTTCATCACTTTGTTAATTTTACCCCAATTTTTCTGGCATTTGGCCCATTGCTCTTGAATTTCTCGGTGTGGGTCTCGGTTCATATTCACCCAATATTTGGCGAATTTCTTTATGCAATCCAGACTACTTTTTCCAACTAGCCGAATGCCATGATTTTCCTTTTCTCGACCCTACTGGACTGCCTCAATGTATTTGAGTCTCTCTATCACTTGTTTTTCCTTTTCGTGCCACCTTTTCATCTCTTTGCATGTCACGAGCACCATGAGAGTATCCTCCTGGAACTCGACTATGTTCTGTGTTAACAGGTGCCTCTCCTTATTGAACTCATCATAAAATTCATTGAACTCACCCTTAAGATACACAACGGTCTATGTAGCACTCCTATAGTATTTTGAAAGATGACATAGATGTTCGATCTCTTTCAGAGCATTGGCTAGTTCCTTTTCATCCCTCCTGGCTCTATCCTGGGTGGCATTCGAGAGGGATTTTCCCACGCCGATTAGTTCAGACGTGCGAGCATCTGTGGTGTTAATTAAGTTCTCCTTTGTAGTAACCAATATGGATTGATCTAAAGAGATCCTTCTCTTCTTAGCAGTCTTTTGAACGATGGCCTTCCTCTTTTGATTGTAGGAGATTTCATAGATGTCTGCTACCTCATCTATCGGCTCTGGTATATGTTGATCACACCATGTGAAATTGTTTCTCAGGATACCCATGGTATATAATTGTTCAAGGGAGGGCTCTCGAACTTCCTCGCTCTGCTCTGTAAATCTGACCTCTATTTGTCACTCATCGGGGATTTGAGTATTGGGAATAATATAGGTGTCTGTTATAGGCTCGTTGCTTACCCGCTTGTCGGCTGTAGAAATGTCGATTTCCTTATATGGAAGTTCGTCACTTGGACCTACTTATACTTCTTATTTGTGGGACTCCCTTGTGTTGAGGCCACCTTCGGACCCTGTTTCCTTTTATAAGACCTAATTGTCTTGGGCCTTGGGCTCAGGGGAAGTGGTTTTCTTGAGGCTTTCCTCCTCTTGGACACATACCGGGGAGCTGTGAGATGGATCTGGACTTTTCTCATCACTGTATACCTATATAAGTTTGCTAAGGGGATTATGTGCTTGTGTTTCTATCAACACCCGACCTATCTCTATAGGAATTCTTTCACCTTCCGGCGAGTTGACCGGAGTCATTAGGGATCCAGGGTTATTTTAGTCGTTGGTGTTACTGGGATTTAAGGAGCTAGGGCCAATTGACTTTGTTGGGACACTCTAGATGGTAGTTGAAATCACAATACTTATGGTAAGGTGTGAGTTATCCTGCATTAATCTCATTAGCAACTAACTTTGTTGGTACAAGAGTTATGGCATCTCCGGTGTAGTTCAAACTTCAAGGGAATCCCTGATGTGTATCGAGGATTCCCGGTTGACTCCCATGGCTTCAATGTCTCCTTGTGGATCACTTATTTCTTCATCCAATTCATACACTGTTGCTTCTTGATGGATCCTACCGATCTCTTGAATTGTCTTCTCCAAAAAAGTTGTTTGTTCTTCATAGCTCATAGCTCTAAACCTGGTTCCTCGAGGATCAACTTTCTTAGATTCCAACACATTCCAATATTGAGCGTTCTCAGTAAAAATTTCATCCTCAAACTGGTCATGGGCATAGTTAAAACAGGATGATACCTATGACGCATGCTACAGAACCAATCCCTTGGGATCGTGTTGCGAAATCAGCCAGTTTGGAACCGAAATTCCAATTGACCTAGCCCGAGTTGTTTAGCATGCGTGATATCTTTGACCATGTAGAAGATGATATGAAACCCATACGGTATGAAAGCATGCTTCTTGTATTTTACTAAAGTTGCATTGTATCCTTGTAGGATGGTTTGATAGCAAAAATCCCCTAACACTAGTCGGTCAGGAACATAAATGGGTAATAAGTGGGGTGCCCCTGTGGCACCGAAAACCCTGATGTAGGTTTCTTGTTCATCTAAATACCAGTGGCCAATTTTGGCTATAACCTTCTTTACTTCATCTGACAATCTAAGGCATTCTTTCCTAAAGAGAAATAAGTAAATGCATGCAATAAATTGATCACAGATAACAACATAGGATTTCTTGTACCTGTTTTCCCATAAGATGTTGAAGTATACATGGACCTTGAGCTCCGAAGAGTGCCAATTCATGTTCATCCTAGTGAAATCGTTCCTGGCACAGATGATGTTCAGTAGATATGAGGCCATGTAGAAGGTGGGGGTATCTCCCTCCTTTGGCACCTGAGCCTGTCTTATGCAGGTGCTCAACTGTTTGGAGATTATGGCACCCCAATTGAAGCTTGTACCTGAAATGGTGACTGTAAAAACCAGAGGCATCCAAGCCTCTAAAAATTGGGAACAACTTTTCTCCCCATGTAACCTCTAGAGTAGAGCCATGAGATATATGAATGGTTCCCTAATAATGGTTGTTGGGTACCAACCAACAGTCCGGTTCATGAATTTTGTGTCTTCTCTCCACCAAGATGCCATGATTTTTCTAGTATCGTGTGACGCATAGAAACTCAGGATGAATTCAGTGCTCAGTTTTAACTCGGAATATTTGAGCTTATAGTAACTTTGAACCTATGATGGTAGGAAGACCTTGACGCATTCGTCATTATCGTCATTAGTCAAACATTTTTGGGCGTCAGCGTGGTCAATGATCGACTTCAGAAGCTCAATGCAAGGAAAGACTAGAGACTGTATTACCACCATGTGCAGATAAGCCTTGCGAATGTTGGGGAGGACCTCATCGTCGAGATTCCTTGTTTCAGGATCGCTATGCGGGGTATATTCAAGGGGTTCTTCCTTCTTGATTTTCTTGAAAAATTCTTCCCAATGAGGAAATTCCATATTGGCTCCAACACTTTCCTCCGTGTCTCCAAAAGCTAGGGGTTGGACAAAGGGCCCCTTAGTGATTGTCTTAATGATGGACACTGGCTTGGGAGAAAATTCTAATTATCTTGCAACTAATTGGGAGTAGCCTTCTCCTACTTCTGATTCTTGCAGCTTAGGGGCTCTCGGTGATTTCCTGGTGGAAGGCTTCTTCGGAGGCATTGTTCCTGCAATTTAAAAATTCCTTTTGAACATGTGTACAAAATAGCGTTAGGTGCATACATATAACAATGGAATGAATTAAAATCATTAGCGGATACATACCTATAATGCTTGCTAAGATAATTGCTTAATACTCACTAAACTTTGGTCATTTCCTCTGGGTTGTTGGCTTCACTCTTCTGATTGTTCTGAACTTCTTACTGCGTAGAATGGGACCGTGCATAATGAATTGAATAGGAAATAACTAGAGATATACTACCAGTCATATCAATAAGTTAATATGAGTAATAAATGTAAATTTAAAATAAATTACCCTCGAAATTATGCAGATAAACATTAACTGGTATATGATGAAGACCTGGAGGAGGATGCATTGTATCTACGAATTAACTACTAGCTTTGAATGTGGTGTATTTGACACATACGGAGGTAAAATGTCTCGTCGCGTCACATTACCTTGACATAGGGATGAGGGATCGACTACTATCTGAGCGCATACTTATATTGATATTCTCTTGATAGAACCTCTGACACTGATGATATCGGGGTTGGTAATTAGGGAATAAACAAGTACACAACTTCTTGGCGGGCCTTCACTTAGTGATCCTTTATCCTTGAAAATTGTTTCGGGCTTCAGCGGTCGGCGATGTTTACTCATTACCTCTGCTCAGTGCTTACTATTACACTTTTCTGCCAAAACTAAATGGATCGATCTCTAGCAAAATCCTTCCTAGGACTGTTTGTAGGAAAGAAACGATTTCATAGGTCGACGCCAATGAAGGTCGGTACTTGGATATTTTGACTTTCCAAATGATTTTCATCATCTTACAACTTTTACTGATGTCGAACCTTTGAAGTGCATTGGGGAAACTTTTGGGTCGCCAATTCCTTGAGTGGTTGTCAAGTCCTCTTTATGGTTAAGATGAATCTTCGTTACAAGTCCAAATAAAATTTAATTAATTCAATTAGGAAACGTATAAGATTAAGTGATGGTATCAGTTTCATAACTGAAGTGAAGATGGTCGATCTAAGAGATTGAGTGGTACCCAAAAAGAAGAAAAGTCACAGACACTTTTTTTTAGGGTGTGTTGAGTGATCCACAGTTCCATCAGTTCAAGTGTACTCATTATGTATGGAGCTCTTGATGTAGGTGTAGAACCAAACATGAGATCAATTGAGAAATCAATATCTCTTTCTGGAGGTAGACCTGGTATCTCTTCTGGAAAGACATCCTTAAATTCTTGGAGTCTTGGATAGTCCTCAATCTTTAACTTTTTTTTATATATAGATTCCAATACATGAACTACGTATAAATGGAAACCTTTTCTGGCACTCCTTTTTAACTGTAAGGATGAAATCCCTCTAATAGAAATGGTTCTCAGAGTACCTTTCATTAAACTTGGATTCCATTCATCATCTATGTATTCAAAGGTCTTATCGTAGAAATCCAACTTTACTTTATGTGTTGTCAACCAATCCATGTTGATTAAGGCATCATATGAACCCAAAGCTAAAATATTCAAATTCACCCTTGTGAATAGTCCATTCATTTCCACTTGACAATCTTCTATCAAATCAATAACCTTTCTCTTTATTCATGTATCTAATTGAACTAACCAGGATTTCTTGTGTTTGATTTTTTGAAGGATACATGTATCAATAATCTTAGGTGCAATGTATCTATGACTAGATCTAGGGTCAATTATAATAGAAATAGATTTATTAGAAATCTTGCCATCAACTTCAACCATTGATGCCTGGTGGTCTACATATCGATCCTCTAATGCAACATATATTTTTGGAATAGTATTTGCTACACCATTCACTATTGAAACTTATTGTATAGTATAGGTAGTCTTCTTAGTTTCCTGCCTATGGGACAGTCCCTGAGAAGATGTTCTTCTCCACATCCCCAACACTTGAGAGGCCCTTTCGAAGGATCCCTTGGATTTCCTACTACTGATTATGTTGGTTTGCTTCCACTCTGAGATGGAAATTTTTTCTAATATATGCTTCACGTTAGATGATTTGGTTTAAAAAAAAATTATTGATTCATAAACTATAGATGCTTAAATCTTTTTATAAACTGCAGAGGAAAAAGATACAGAAGCCCTGAAGAAAGAGAAAGAGGAAGTCTTAGAGAAACTACTAGTTGCGCGGTACTTTGTAACCGCTTATGAAAATGAGAAGGATGAGTTATGGGTGATGTTGGAGGAGGACAAAGCAAAAACATATAGAGAAAAGGACCAGCTGCTCGCAGAGCAGACTATGGTCAAAGAAGTGGTGAGCATAGCACTTTTCTCTATGCCAGGCTTGGCACAGGGGGAACATGAAGAAGTCGAGGTTCAAGTGATGAAGCTCGTTGAGGCCATCCAGTAGCTTCAAGCAAGGGTAAAAGAGTTGGAGATCCAAGTAGTACCAAGAACTCTACAGGAAGTGCATGACCAGAGGGAGGAAGCCGCTAAGAGTGCAGTTGGAAGGATCAGGGCCCTCACCTCATAATGAAAAAAACTAAGCAACAGAAGCGTACAGACCTACGAATGCCTCATGAAATATCCAAATCTTAGGAAGTTAGAAGCACAACTATAGGAAGTGCATCAATAGGCACTGACAGTATAAGCACAGATGAAGTCTCTCACTACAGTCGAGAGAATGAAGATATCACAAGAACAATGTGTGGCCCAATAGTAGATTACCTCCATCCAAGGTAGAGTAATGGAAGTCACCCAGAGGCTACAACCGGTGCAGGATGAATCCTACATGGTGTTTGAAGAGATCGAAGGACAAGGTTTGCAACTGCACCAAGTGGTTGTGACAGTGGAACAATGCCTGGAAGGGCCTTTTACAGAGAAAATGATTCATGAGTTCACTGAGCAGGAAGCTCAGGTGAAGTAGCAAATCGAGGTAGCTCGACCTAAGATTGAGGCCTTTGAAACAGTATTTCCTATATCTTAGTGACTCGAGATGAGTCATAGGTGAGTGTTGGGGGCTTGTTGGCCCTCGACCAATTTTTGAGGAAACATTGGTCAGGTTTGACCACTTTTCAGACTTCGACGTAGTGATCGAGGAAGGAGCATCCAAGCGGAGCTGAGATCGCGGGATCTCACTGGTTTTATGGGTTTTGTGGACCTAGCATGGGGTTCTTAGGGTTTTGTAATGGGTTATGGGATGTCGGCCCATGGGTTGATCCATGATTAGGCCTTTTTGTAAATGTAAAATGGTAAATAATAATAAGATTGTAAGGATCAGTAGTGGTAGAAGGGGATGTAATTGGCTAAGTGAAAGAGGCAAGTAGTTATGAGTTTCTTTGTGTAACATAACATGTATGTAAGGATTTCTACTTGATAGAGGAGTTGGCTATGTGACTTGACCTGATTTTGGGAAGGTGGATCTGGTGCTTAGTGCGCAGATCACCTGTTCGGTGCAAAGCTTAGATCTGTGGATTAGTACATAGGAGCAGATGAATGTAAGATATTGAAGCCTAATAGAGAAGAAGAAGTAGTTGGTGGACGTAGTCCCACACTGGGGTGAACCACGTATATCATGTGTTGATGGTTTTCTTTGTGCTATGATGTTTATGTTGTGGATCTACTTAGTTAATTGGTTGTTATGTGTGATATATAGATCTATGAATGCTTAAGTGCTTTATTCATGTTGGATGTGCTAGATCTAACTTATGATGCTAAATGCGATGTTTATTTCATCATTTTTACTGCACCGATTTATACTTAGGATTTGTTCTATGATGTGAATGAAGTTGATAACTAATGCATGTTGTTCTTCAGTACTCTGCAAAGTAATTGCAATCACAGATCTGTGTCCCAGCTTGGTTACAGACACATGAGTCCTGTAAACCCCCCTGCCTCTACCTCGGGTGAGACTTCACATGCTTCGCAAGCATTTTCGAAAGGATGGGTAGTTAGGGTTTTATTGGTGTGATGTTGAGCATTGAACCCTGGTTCTACCCCTGTGCCAACAAATGGTTCCATTGTCGGGACCTGAAATAGTGATTGATGGGAACTAAAGGAAAGAAAAGAGAAGCCCTATGCGTAGATCTACTGTTGTAGTGCATAGTATTCTACTTGAATTGTGAAGCTTTTTGCTAAGAAAGAAACCTGATCTAAAGAAAAGAGGTAAGATCTTGAAAGATGTAAAGCTTTGTTCTTTGATAAGAATAAGTTAAGTAAAAAAAATTGTTTCTAAATCATGAATCTAGGTATGTTTGATAGATTATGTCCTAGTCTAAAAGCTAGGGGACAGTTAGAGGAAAACGTTGATCTGATTAAATTTGATAGAAATGAAGAAAGATATGTTATTCCTATGCATATAAACAATTTTTGGACTAATGAATGGATGCAGGAAACTAGAAAGAATTGTTGCAGATTGCAGGCCCATCACTGTGATCCTAGTGCGCAGTATAGGAGAAGTTGGGGAAATTACAAGAGAAAGAGAGGATTGACATTATGTTATAACTGCAGAAGACCAGGACATCTTGATAAGGAATACCCTGGTATAGGTCCTATTTGTATTTGTTGTAAAATTTTTGGTCATGAAGTTGAGGATTGTCCAAAGATGATTTCTAAAGTTGAAAGGATGAATATGAGACAACAAAACTATCAAGAGACTAAGAGCATATTAGAAAATCAGAAAGAGAAAGAATCAGAGAAAGTTCAGACTACATTAGAACAGTTGATGAATGATCACAAAGATATCAGTTTATCAGAGATATTGAAGGAAAACAAATGCATAGATACAATAATAGGAGACTTCGACATAGACTGTGTCCTGTACAAGGAGACACAAGTGAATATTATGAAAGAAATCACTTGGGAAATTTTGGGGAAACCTACTGTGATAACTTCTGTTTGCACTCTTCTCGTCGCTGTGTGAGCAAAAAGTGAGTGCTTACATGCCTACTTGGGCTCTGCTAGGCATGACAGCTGTATGGTAAAAGGTTAGAAAGAAAACAACAAAGCTATTAACAAGAATTAAACAAAAACTAA
>ML777668.1:758081-802002 GCA_009831015.1 Picea engelmannii
AATGGTTTTTGGTATAAAGAAACTGATAAAGGGGCCCAAAAAAGTGACAAAAAGAGGCCAAAAAGTCTATAAATAGAAGCTGGCAGCTCATTATCACCATTGCTGATTTGGAAATTGACTCTGGAGCCAAAAGACCCCCTTTTGCCAAAGATCGTGATTCTGGGAGCTACAGTGGATGAAACGGACTTCTGCTTGGACCAAGTAAGTACAAACTCCCTTATCTTGCATTTCAATACTTCATTTATTGCATTTAAGTGTATTTTGGGGGTGGTCGTCGACCTCAAAGATGTCGGCCCTAGGAAAACGTGGGTTGTCTACAGACAGCCCGTGGGTACCCACGACTGTCGCCTCTACAGGTCGTGGGTACCCCCCGCGTGATGAAAAAAATGGGTTTAAACAAGTACTGATCCCTCCTTTTTGCTTTGTTGTGTTGGCAAGATGTATGTTCAGTGGAGGGAGAGGGAGCACGAGGCCGCCAATGAGCTAGTGGCCGCAAATCCGAACGTTATGGCCATACTGATGCAGTGTGGTTTAGTGAAATTCTTCTTGTGTCCATTTATGCACGTGCAACCAAGGCTGTTGAATGCCCTGGTTGACTATTGGAACCCTGATGCAGAGGCTTTCATGATAGAGGGGCAATCCTTGGTGCCCACCACTGAGGATATTTATTTTTTGACTGGCCTCTCGAGGAGAGGGGAACCAGTCAATTTTCATACTTTTCCTGTGGGGCTGAGCAAATTCTCGGAGATGATAGAGGAGTATTGTGAGGCTGGGACCGATCAGAGATCTTCCTCAGTACCTGTTAGTAGGATTACCAGCCTTGCTCTTCAGACTATTTTATCGCTCATTGGGTGGATTACTGGCTCCTCAGCCGTGCATCAGGCTTCGCGTGCAGAGATGAACTGTGCAATCCATTGCATGAATGCACAATTTTTTTATTGGAGTACCACACTACTAGAGAGCATGATAGGTCAGTTGACAGCTTGCAGACAGTGGACACACATGAACTTTGGGTTTGGGACCATCCTCTGTTCGTTTTTCTTTGAGAGAGTTCCATGTTTTAGTCCTCGGCTGACAGTACAAGGACATCTGGCTACTTTCCACGCAGTATGCAGATGGGCAGCGTTGCTGCCGCAATAGGGTGGTCGAAGGACCACAGAGGCCTTCAATGACGAATTTTTTGCTTGGATGTCGTGACAGATCTCGACTATTGAGGACTACCCATATGTGGGGATTGACTTCTATAGAGATCCAGCGATACCAGTGCCTCCTGGTGAGGAGTGAGGGGAGATGGGTAAGTCTCCACCTATAGTTTTTTTGTTTGCATATGTAATTTTTATCTCTTTTTGATATATATATCATGTTTTTCTATACCAGAGTTTTTGATGGGTGAACATTTGATGCATGCAGATGTGGGGCCAGTGAGACCTGTTGACTATGCACGGAACAAGCATCACCCACGGCCGGAAGCCGCAGCTTTCTCCACTGGAGGAGAAGCAATAGCCGGGAACCTCCCAGCAGGAGAGGCCAAGAGAGTCCTGAGGCGGATTGAGCGGAACTTTACTGCACTCACTCGCACAATTCCCATGGCAGAGATAGAGGACCTGCCGCCCTCCATGCAGACTCATGTTGTGGGGGCACCTCGAACATGGGTCCGATTGTTTAGGCGTTTAGCCCAGGCTGTACATGATTATAACAGGGCCCACAGGCCCTGAGCAGACTTTTAAACTTTTTATGTGCCACGAGCACCTTGTTGTATATATTGTTTGAGGGAATAAGCCCCAGTGACTTATTATGGTTCCCACTTTTTGAGGCGCTTGCGCCCATCTATGTACTCTGAGGATTTTATGATGTTTATATATGGTTTTTTATCTTTTTTTTGTGTCTTATGGATTATGTGTACAAAAATGTATTTACATGTGTATGATCATAATCTTTTTATATGTGAGCCATATGCCAATCTAAAATTTGATTAGCTAGAGTATCTGTGATTTGATTTAGACTCCTAGGAACATGAAAATATGTAATATAATCAAAGTTGCGTTCCAAGAGATGTACCCTAAGGAATCGTCGGTGTAAAGTCGGGTCATGTACCTGGTATATTATGTTTAGCTGTGACACAACCAGTTGAGTGTCTAGATAGACCCAGAGACAAGAGATACCAAATGACAAAGCATCACGAAGCAACTCAATAACTACACTATACTCAACAACATTTTTTGTGGTGTTACCTAAGCATATACCTTCGGAAGACAACAACTGACCCTGTGGTGTAAAGATGACCCACGCTGCAGAGGCAACCCTCCGCGTGTGTTGACTAGCACCATCCGCATACCCAATGAACACCTCTGATTCACTTGACATATGCCATATTGACGAAAGATAACATCAATGACATGTCCATAACATGTTTTTAAAATAAATGTAAAAAGTAATAGTATGAAGACTATACATATGTTACAAAAAGTTACCCATAGTGACCGTTCTATGAGTAATACTTCTTGAGGTAGAGCCCATTTCTAGGCTCCGCCAAAGCATTCCCTTCAAAATCGACCAAACGATAAGTGCCCTTTTTTAAAACCTCCTTAATAATGAAGGGTTCGAACCACATGGGTTTAAACTTTCCTGTCCCTAGGGGGTCCTTATCTTGGTCATAAACCAGGACAAGGTCGCCCTCAGAGAAAACCCGAGGACGAACGGAACTATCATATTGACACTTGACCTTATGTTTATGAGCCTCGTTGGCCAGGGCCGCATCGCGACGCTGTTCATCAAGCTGCTCAAGGTGTACTAACCATTCTTCAAGCGGAGAAGTGTCTGGCAATAACTGTACTGCCAATTTCATAGATGGAATTTGACATTCGATGGGCAAGACTGCCTCCAGCCTGTAAACGAGTTGGAAAGGTGAGAAACCGATTGCAGTCTTAACTGAGGTTCGATAATCCCATAATGCCGAGTATAACATCAAATGCCAATTTGATTTGGTTGAGTTGATAGTTCGTTGTAGAATCGTCTTAAGAGTTTTGTTTACAGCTTCCAGCTGCCCATTGGCTTGGGGATAGTAAGGTGATGAGTGTTCTTGTCGTAACCCAATATTTGATGTTAACTCGGACATCATTTGGTTCTGAAAGTGACTTCCATGGTCAGTGAAAATATCTCTCGGGAAGCCGAACCATGCTATAATCTGGTTAAATAAGAAGAGAGTTGCAGTCTCTCCATCATCTTTGAACGTCAGCATAGCTTCGACCCACTTAGTGAAGTAGTCGACAGCTACGATGATATAGCGGTGCCCCCTTGCAGATGGGAGGTTGCATGTAGTGTAATCAATCCCTCATTTAGTGAAGGGACCAACTGTAATGACAGGAAACATGGGAGTTGGATGTGCCCTCATCTTCCGTGAGAATATTTGGCACGGATGGCACTTCTTGACCGACTCGATACAATCTTTGATAAGTGTGGGCCAGAATTAACCTGCTCGTAAAATCTTTTGGGATGTTTCCAACCCAGATAAGTGACCGCCACAGGATCCTATATGAAAATCGTTGAGCACTATGACAGCCTCCTCATGAGTGAGACATCGACGCAAGATGCATTCTACACCTCTCCGATACAACGTATCATTGAGTATGAGATAGTTCTTGGCCTGATGGTGTATCCTCTGACGTTCATCACGAGAAGCAGAGGTGGGGCACTTCAAAGTCTAGAGATAGATCAGTATATCTCCATACCAAGGGTCTGAAGATTCAATCAAAAACATATCCCCCCGGATAGGCGACTCCTCAGGTACAACATCACCTGACTCAACCGAAAGCTCTGAGATAAGTTTTGCAAAGACCAATGACTTTTTGGACTTGGCTGAAACGAAGTCTAAGTCAAATTCTTGGAGTATTACCATCCATCTACTAATTTTTCCGCCGATAAATTGTCGTGTCAACATGTACTGGAATGGACACATGACGGCAACGACGGTGGTCTTGCAAAACAAAACATAGTGACAGAACCGTTGAACAGCATGAACTACTGCCAACGCAAGTTTTTCGAGATGGGTATAATTAAGTTCTGGTCCTACAAGGCCTCAGCTCAGGTAATAGATCATGTATTCGGAAAACAAATCATCCTCCTGAACTAAAACCATGCTTATGGTTGACTCTGCGGCAGCCAGATATAATAAGAAGTCTTTGTTATAATTAGGTGGTCGTAGCAGAGGTGCGGTAGTGAGGGCGTGTTTTAATGCGTTGAAAGAGCATTGAGTGGCTTCGTCCCAGAAAAAGGGAACATCTTTCTTCAGTAAACGCATAAAGCCCTTAGTGATTTCGGCATAGTTGGCGATGAAGCGTCGTAATAACTTCTCCTTGCCTTGAAGACTTTGAAGTTGTAAGATTGTGCGTGGGGGGGGGGCAACTGGACTATTGCCTCCACCTTAAGAGCATTGACCATGATCCCTGTTGTTGAAATGATGAAACCTAACAAACTTCCTGACATGAGGCAAAAGCTGCACTTGTTGGGATTCAAGAGAATCCTGAAGTAGCGACAACGTTCGAAGATTAGTCTGAGGTGTGTAGGATGATCCTTTCGCTTGCGAGAGCGTGATGCTAAATCATCTAGATAGGCCTCGACTATATGTTTGAGGTCGTGAAACGCAAAAGACATGGCCCGTTGGAAAGTGGCTCCAGCATTCTTGAGGCCAAAAGGCATATTGCAATAGGCGAATGTACCCCACGGACAAATGAATGCCATTTTGTGTTGGTCCTCAGGTTTGATTTGGATTTGGTTATAGCCCAAAAAACCATCCATGAACGAAAAGGCTTCACAACCGGCACATTCATCAATGATCTGGTCGATTAATGGGGTTGGATAATTATCTTTTGGACATGCCTTGTTCAAATCATGGAAATCAGTACATACACGAATCGTGCCTTGTTTTTTATCGACCGGCACGGGGTTTGACACCCATTGAGTCAAATGAATAGGGTAAATGAACCCTGCCTTAAGCAATTTCTCAACTTCACTCTTGATGGCTGCTGCTTTTCTAGGATTAACTGGATGGATTTTTTGTCGAACAAGCTTAGCATCAAGATACGTTGTGATTTCATGTTCAACTATTTTTGGATCGATGCCTGGCATTTCCTCATAAGACCAGGTAAAAACGTCATGAAATTCTTTGAAAAGATCCGTGTAAATCTGAATCTCTTTGGGGGAGAAATCCGCTCCGACGAAGACATTCTCCACGATGCCAGGGTTTCGGTAGATGTTGATAGGTATAGTGGTAGCGATAGTCGCCATATTTCCCTCAGCGTAAATTTCCTATGTAGCTAAGAGGTTAATGGGACATGGCTGATCTCCCGTCATGGTGATAGTGAATTCTCTGGCCTCGATTCAACTTAACTCTGGGAGAAAATATGATCTGTGATGAATATCTTCCCAAGGTTTGTCCGGACTAGTCATTGCTTCTATCATAGCTTTGTCAGAAGGCAAGACTAAGTCTAACGAATCGGTATTGGCGAGAGAACCCTGAGCCCAAATAGGCTCTAGAGGTGGATCCAACTCTTGTGCGGGAGTCGGATCAAGAGTAGCTGAAGCTTGCTGGACCAAAGAGTATGCTACTTCAGTGACTGACAAGGGAATGGACATGCCAGGGTGCCCTATCTCATCCATCATGGCTGATGGGGAAGGAAGAATCCACGGATCCTGAAAGTAAGTCGTGCGGAACGACGAGACGTGAAAAATCTCAACCTTGTGGTGAGTCGATATAAACTTGATGTCGCCATGAGGAGGTGGGTAATCAAAAGTACCCATCAAAGATGGGCACAAACCAACTCCTACGTTAATGACACTGGCTTGAGGATTATCTATAATGGGAACCGTGGATGCCCCCAAAGCTGGGTCAGGTCTAGAGAAGGACAATTGATCAATGGTCACTATCTGGCCTTCATGTGGAAACAATAAGACTCGAAAAACTGTAGCGACCACTGCTTGCATAGCATAAGTCCAACTACGACCTAACAAGAGATTGTAGTCGAGGGGGGCATCGAATACCTCTACTTCGACGCACACGGTCTTCCCTCCTAATTGCAAAGGGAAAGAAGGAACGATGTCATGTGGTCGGAATGAACGACCATCGAATGCAGTAAGGAGAGTGGGTGATGGAGACAACTCGGGCTGACCAATGGCTTTCCAACATGCTAACAACATAATGCAAGTTGAAGCACCCTCGTCAACCACCATGGGGAAGATATTCCATGTAAAAGCCTTTGTGGGATGAGCCACTACTATCTGAAACATGACGTGGTAAGGCAGAAGAGGTTTCAAGTCAGTCGTATCTAACATGATGGTACCCATATTACAGGTCTCAGTAGAGCCTAAGGCAGTCAACAAGTCTTTCCTCTAAGCAGGGAAACTTTGGAGGACTTCCAAAGTGGACATAGCACAAGGGGTTTGGGATAAATCTTCCACCACAGAGTAATTCTAGGTGGCCCTTGCGTTTGGATTTTGAGAAGATTTCTTAAATGCACCCTTTGGAATGCATGTCATCGTTTCTCTCAACGTCTTCTCGATCTGTAGAGGAAGATATGGGAGTTTGGCTTCTTTGCCCTTCTTAGAGGTGCTTGGTTTACTATAGTCGTGCGCTCTAGTCATTATTAAAGCATCACCCCTAACCATATATACATTCATGGATGAGGAGTTATTTGGAGGAGGGCAGGTTTCCTGGCTGCCCCCCTCGGCACTTGTAGAGGCTTGAGTTAAATTTTTCCCATGCTGAAAGGGATTAGTCAACACGGCTTGATGTTGCTGTGTGACAAACTTTTGGGCCTCTGCAAGTTGAGGACACAGATGGATTGGGTGGTATTCCGCACACAAGTTGCATGGATACCTCGAATTTCATTTTTCCGTAGTGCCCTCGCCAGCATTATCAGTGGGTTTTTTATCCCCCTTACCCTTCTTGCGTTGTTTTTTCTTCCCTTCAGGCTGTTGGGGGGCCTTTGGGTTAGTCGTCTGCACGGAGTGTACTTCTGACATTTGGGTAGGAGGAGCAGCCCAAGCAGTAGTCTGGCTGACCATTGAGTGTTGTATTGATAACTGTTGCAATTGTTTTGTCAATTGCTCAGCGGGCTTGGTTTGTGTCGAACCAACGATACCATTGGCATGTGGTCCATCTCTCTATCTAGTTTTATCCAGTATCAATCGTGGTGCATCCAACAGGATGTTGTATAATAAACTAGACTGAGAATAGATGAGCTCAAACTGTTGATCCCTCATGATGGCATCTTCCTCGGAGAAAACCCCAGAAGTTGCGATGTCTTTGGATAATTGCGGTACTAAAGACTTAAGGAACCACTCAAGCAGGAATGATGGTAGAACTGGTACTTTGATTAGACTCTTTCGGCATCGCCACTCTCGGATATGGTCAGAGATATGGTCCATTGTCGTCTGTTTGAAATTGGCAAGCAACTCCGTGCCCGCATCGTATCTCACAGGTAACTGGAAATGGTTAAGGAAGGCCATCGCCAGTTCGCCAAAAGAAGAATATCTTGAGCGATCAAGCTCGATGTACCATTTTGCGGCACTTTCGATAAGAGTGCGTTGAAACAATCGCAACTAGACAGAGTCATCTTTCAGTGAGTTAGATGAACACCAAAGGTGGAAAGTAGTCACGTGATCACCTGGATCTTCGTTAGGCTTGGCCTCGAACTTTGGAATGTCCAAAGGAAACTTTGTTGGCATAGGATACCAACGCGGATCATGACAGATAGGATCATTTAACAACCGTATCAAATCTGGCAAGTGTAACATCGCTAAGAATGGTAGATTAGGTTGTTGTTGATAGCCTGGGAAAAAGGGTCCTGGAGTTTGACTGGCACCAGGTTGCCAGGAAAAGTTTGGCTGCTGACCCGGATTCTAGTAGAAACCATGGCCCTGACCAGCGTAAGGATTTTGCATCTGTGGAGACATCATTGGCTGATTCCCCATGAAGGACATAGGATGTTAGGAATTCATCATGTTTGACGGAATTTGGGAAGGATTACCCCATGCCGGTCCTGATGGGAGAGGCATAGAAGTTTGTCCAGGGTTCCATTGAATGTGGAAAGAATTACCCCATAATGAAATTCCAGATGAAGGAACGGATCCTTGTCCTGAGTTCCAAGGTCCTGGTATATGTGCCCCCGACGCAGGAATAATACCCTATGCCGGAGTAGACTGTCCAAAAATGGGTGTGCCCCCAGATGGGAAAGCAGTGGATGCAAAAGTGTTATTACCAAACATCTCGTTCCAAACAAATGGTGATGAACCTAACAACAGATTTTGTGCAGGTGTTGCTTGACTCCCGGCTCCAAATGAACTCGTGTGTGCAGGCTGCCCGGCGGAATGCTGATGCAGACCACCAAGCCAAGGGGACGAAGGAGAGATATGACCTCCAGCGTAAGGAAAATCATTAAAAGGGACAAGAATGCCCCCATGTTGACCTTGCAGAGGAGCGTTAGAGCTCCCTGCCCCCAGACCCAAAGTCTGTAAAGTGGAGTAAGTGAGTGCAGGACTGGTACCCGAACTAGGCATACCGTATGAAAATAGAGGGCCTGTCGCACTAGGTGTGAAGGGAGTTGTGGCTGCCACGATAGATGGGGACGGTCCACTGTGCGACATAGTTGCGTCCGAGACCGTAATGGCTTGGACCGTCGATGACAAGTTAGGAGATGCTTCTCATGTGGTGACAACAGTGATGGGAATAGAAGAATTCCCAGATGAAGTAACAGCGTTTGTTGCCATAGCTGTGTGAGGCACTGACAGGCGTTCGTAAAATTGAATTGGCACAATAACTTGCGGCCAAGTATCAGTGTTTGGGGTTTCAACTGAACCAAGATTGGCAGTTGATTCCTCCGGGAGTTGTTCGGGCTCAATGGTTTGTAACCCGGTTTCTTCGAAAGACCCTTGTTGGTCTAGCTTCCACCTCAAAGGTGGAAGGGGTGGCTCCAGTATAACCGGTGGCAGGCCCAGAATCCTTCATGACCGACAGAGCTCTGAATCCTCCGCTGTGTGAGAATATCCACGACACGCTAAGGTATTCTACATGTTCAAACAGTAACACACACTAAAAGAAGCCCCTATGAGATAAAACAAGAAATCACTAACTATTTTGAAGAACAGTTACAACAACCAACACTAGAGAAACTTACCGGTGCAAGTGAAACTCGAAAACGGAAGCACCCTTCAGGTATACTCTGCAAAGCATGGCCCGATGTCTGTCCTAGGTATCACAGTATACCCCCACAGTCACCTATGTATGTCCTGAGAAAATATTGGCAAGTAGTTTTCCAGCACGCGAACAGTCACCAGGCGGGTACAGTCGATAGTCGGGTAGACCACAATGAGCAGGGTATCAATCCCGAAACCTATCAAGGGTATCAAGAGAAAATGGTCCAGAAGACAACTGAGGATCTTGAATGGATTCGATACCCACGAAGCCCCGTGGAAAATGCAAATGACGGAATCCCTTAACAAATCCTCGATATGTGTTCTCCACTACGCTTGGTCCGGCTTTGGAGGGGTTATCTCCGCTACCTTTCCTTACGCGACCTCATGTTTATCCCCTGTGTTAGAGGGGGGTCCCGGATAACTTCCATGTAACTGGACTTCTACACTCCCTATCACAGACTCCAATGTTGGGTTTTGGGTGGCCTTGGAGAGTTTCCTCTCCAACCTATTCCAAGGCCCTAGTCCTGAGCTAGTTTGTGTACCCTACAAAATAAAAAGTCTAATAGATTTTAATTAGCATTGCTTTTATGGTATTTTTTACGTCACAAGGTATGAAAGTGAAACTGATGGTGTGTAAAGAATCAAATCAAAATGAATAAGAAATGCTTGGAAACAAAAACTTTTACAAAAAATGCAAAAACCAACAACTTTTCAACAAGAAAGACTTCTTTTCCTTTTCAAATTTTCTAATATTTCATGCAGCAAACATAAACGAATTTCTCTCAATCTGCGAGCTACTTATTCTCTAAATGCACTGCCAAAACTTATGAAAAAAGACTTCTTACTAGCTATAGATGCAACAACACAATCTTCAAACAAAGAAGCAAATGAAAAAAAGATAATAATTTTTTTTTTTTTTGAGTGCTAAATGAAGCAACAAAGGGAAAATGCCGACAAGCACAAAACCAAGAAAACAAAATAAAATTCTAGCTTAAAGCGCATATCGCAAAGAAACATATCAAATACACACAATGGCAATCGAAAAAGCACCGCTTCTTACGCTTATCTAAAAACCATAAAACAATTTTTTATTTTTATTTTTATCTTTTCTATCCAACATCAACTAAGAAAAAGAAGGCTAAGGATAAGAGGCCCTAACCTACTGACCGTGCAACCCTAGACTCAAACTTCTGAGAGGAACACTTCTCACCACAGGAGGGGATGATTGCCCCACCCTGACTGAAAAGCACCCAATCAAGCCCGCTACTGTCACTGAAATAGCACGTGTGCAAACGCGTGCTGAGCTATAACAACATGCAGGTACCCGTGGGATAAACTGGCACAGGCCACGTGTAGGTATAAAATCCAAGAAAAAATTAAACACAGGTAGCCCAGACCTGGAAGAGGCCTCTGGTATAGACAACCAGGGTCTCTTGAAGGCTTGGATGCTTCTTCTTTAACAGAAAAGAAAAAAAATTGCAAAAAATAACAAACGCAATAAGACAGACTGAGACAAGACTGTGAACTAGCAAGACCCAAATAGGATCCAAAAAGCCCCCTGAGAATGTAAAATTCTGACAGGGAAGAGGAGACTGCCTCTTAAGCTTTATGAGTCCTACACGCTACTGAAACCTCTACAACAAGCATTCAAACGTGGGTTGTAGAAGGTTGGGGCGCGGGTTACACGCATGCAGGCCTTCTGCAGGCCACGTGTACCTCTATGTGTCCTGATAATAAATGTCAAGCAACAGTCAAGGAAAAACTGGTATTAAGAACTAGGTCCCCCTGCTAGCTCTGACCTAACAGAAAACAAACAAACAAAGAAACAAGAAATATACTTCTTTAAACTACCCAAAAACATCACTTGAATCCGGAAACCCTAAGAGTAAATTCTCCAGTGGAGTCACCAATTATGTTGTTGGGAAATAATACCCTACGGACTAGTAAGCTAGGGCTAAACTTACATGCAGATTTTGACCTTTAAGAAATCACTTTTAACTTACCACCCCAAAACCTAAAACCCTTTTTCACATACAAACATGGAAAGAACCTACTAACCTTATTACTGATGTTTGGTGTAGATCCTCTGTTGCGCTTTTTCTGCTTGCTTGCGTTGCTCCTTCCAAAGAAAATCCTGCAATCAAGACAAAACACTATGCATGCATGCTATTTTTCTACTTGAGGGTTAGAGATTAAGCATAAATCGAATAAAACATATATAAGTCATGCATTGGGATGGGAAAAGTATTCTTTTATTGATCTCAAGATGAATCAACTTACAATAATGATAGAGATCGTCCATCGCTCCTTGATCCTGATCCTAGGCTCCTCCTCTTCTTTGTCCTCCAACTTCTTTGCTTGAATTCTTCTTCGGCTTGAGGAAAGGCTGAAGGGTTGGGACAAATGGATTCGGCAATTGGGCAGAGTTTCTTTTCTATATTTTTCCTCCTCCAAATAGTACCCCTACCCCTTCTTTTATAGGCTAGAAGGAGCTAGGGTTTTGGACGAACTCTCGGCCATGCATGGCTGGGAGTTTCAGTTAATTGACCCAAAGCTTTTTGTCCCGTCGGCAACTTTCATGTTTTTGTGCTTTGTTAGGTAAACGTGGGCTGTAGTAGGCCAGCCAGCGTTCCAACACGTGCAGTAGTAGGCCTGCTAGTGTTCCAACACATGCAGTAGAGGGTTAGGACATGTGCCACTTGATTTAAAAGGATTTTCAAGAGTTTATTCAGTATGGATTTGGCAAGGAAGGGATATGAGTTGGCCTGATGCCAGGTAAGCATGTGTGGTGCAATTTAGGGTTATAACAAGAGCGCAGTTGGAAGGATCAGGGCCCTTGCCTCAGAATGCAAACAACTGAGCAACAAAAGCACACAGACCTAAGAACACCTCATGGAAGATCCAGAGATTAGGAAGTTAGAAGCGCAGCTACAGGAGGCACAATAGAAGGCACTGACAGTACAAGTGAAAATCAAGTCACTCATTGCAATCGAGAGAATGAAGAGATCACAAGAACAATGCGCGACCAAGCAGTAGATTACTGCCATCTAGGGCAGAGTAATGGAAGTCGCCTAGAGGCTACAACTGGTGCAGGATGAAGCCTCAGTGGTGTTTGAAGAGATCGAAGGACAAGGTTCGCAACTCGACCAAGTGGTTGCGAAAGTGGAACAATTCCTGGAAGGGCTTGTTACAAAGAAAATGATCAAGGAGTTCACTGAGCAGGAAGCTCAGGTGAAGTAGCAAGTTGAGGCAGCTCGAGCTAAGATCAAGGCCTTCGAAGGAGTGTTTCCTAGACCTAAGTGACTCAGGACGAGTCACATGTGAGTGTTGGGGGCCTGTTGGCCCTCGACTAAGTTTTAAGGAAACATTGGTTAGGTTTGACCACTTTTCATACTTCGACACAATGATTGAGGAAGGAGCACCCAGGCGTAGATGAGATTGTAGGATCTCACTGGTTTTTTGGTCTTTGTGGACCCATCATGGGGTTCTTAGGGTTTTGTAACGAGTTATGGCATGTTGGCCAATGGGCTTACCCATGATTAGGCCTTTTTGTAAATGTAAAAGTATAAATAAGAATAATATTGTAAGGATGAGTAGTGGTAGACAGGGATGTAATTTGCTAAGTACAAGAGGCAAGTAGTTATAAGTTGCTTTGTGCAACAGAACATGTATGTAAGGCTATGTTCTTGATAGGGGAGTTATCTCTATGCCTTGACCTGATTTTGGGAAGGTGGATCTAGTGCTTAGTGCACATATCACTTGTCCAGTGTGAAGCTTGGCTCTATGGCTTAGTGCATAGGAGCAGACAAATGTAAAAGATTGAATCCTAATAGAGAAGAAGAAGCAGTTGGTGGATGTAGCCCCACATTGGGGTGAACCACATATATCATGTGTTGATGATTTTCTTTGTGCTATGATGTTTATGTTGTGGATCTGCTTAGTGCATTGATTGTTATGCGTAATAGATATATCTATGAATTCTTAAGCTATTTATTCATATTGGATGTGCTAGATCTAACTTATGATTCTAAGTGCAATGTTTATTTCATCATTGTTACTGTGTTGATTTATACTTAGGGTTTGTTCTATGATGTGAATGAAGTTGATAACTAACACATGTTGTTCTTAAGTACTCTGTGAAGTAATTGTAGTCACAGATCTGTGTCCAATATTGGTTACCGACACCTGAGTCCTATAACCCCCCTACATCTACCTCGGGTGAGACTTTGTCTGCTTCGTAGGTGTTTCTGAAAGGGTCGGTAGTTAGGGTTTTGTTGGTCCATTTTTTTGCGTTGAACCCTGGGTCTTCCCCTGTGCCAACATCATTGATTTAAAATTAAGAAAGAACTATGTTGTGACATTCATGAATGTCATTGATGACAAACACAGGGGGTGACTGTAAATATATTGACCTTTTGCAAGGCTCCTATGATTTTACCTTAAACGATATCGCCATAACAAAAAGGTGATTGTGTGCAATCAGGAAGGATTTAAGAGAAATGGAAAATGAAAGATAGACGAGTTGGAGGAGAAAACATTTAAAAAAAGAATTGAAATATGTGTGGCACAGGGGAAGTGGTAGTGATGAGATTCACAAAGGAAGACCTTGGTGGCCTGATCAAAGAATTGGTGAAATTGATATATCCCATATTTATGAGGAAAAATTATTTCCATAAGTTTATAATGCAGAAGAAGTGTTATGAAGTTTGAATGTGAGCGGGAAATCCACGAAACCATGCGTGAGGGGTTAACATTTAGAGGATCAAATATTGACCATTGAACGTCAGAGATCAACAACCAAGAACAAATGTCATATGGCCCAACAAATCAAAATATAGAATGAAATTTATAAACAAAATGTTATAATCTTCAACAGCGTGATGGCCTAGTAGGCTAGTGGGATGGTAACTCGGTAACATACCAAATGTAGGAAAATGGTTGATGTGCAATGATTAGATATTTTAAAAGGTGAGTGCCCCAGTGAGATCATTTCCAGGTGAATATGCCACGTCTCAAGACAAGTGTAGTCCACATGGAGACAACATGTCAGTGCATGTATTATGCCACATCACATCAGTATACCAAAGATAAGGGATTTAGAGAGTTAGCATGGTGGAAAACATATTGAGGGCTTGGAAAGATGGTACCCTAGTGGTCTGGTGGTTCCGGTGATCGATATCAACATATTGGATATCGGATTGAGAAAAAAACTTGTGAGTGGAATGTTAAATACCATGTGAGCCAGTAGGTCGGTGGCCACATCAATGCCATGTGCCATGATAAGTAAGTGCCACATAATTCAATAGAGGTAGAGGAAGTCCACACCATCACAAGTATCTCTACAAATGCCATGCATAATGCCACATGTTAGGCATGTACTTTTCCAAATTAGCTAGCACATATAAAAGGGCTCCACATGGAGACTACATCATATACTATGTCACACCAGCGTAATTAGGAGTATGTAATGCATGCACGTGGTTAATGTCTCGATGGCACAATAGTCTAATGGACCCCGTGGCTGGAACCTGGACAATAAGGTTCCATACCTGACTGATATTGGTTCAACATGAGGTAAAATCATATGTGTGGTAAGTCAATGGCCTGGTGTCTCGGTGCCCCGATAGGTTGGATTGGACTAGACCGAAGTAATGTTAAATAACATTGTTGAAATACCTGGGGGATGACATCTCGAGGACCTGAGTAGCCAACAAATCAGTAATACTGGTAGCCATATGACCCAGTGTTACACATTATTTTTTTCAACCCTATGACCGTCAATGATGTACACCTATCCTTTGTCTTTAGAAGGATCAACTGCCTTAATCCCTGAAGAAGAATGAAGAAAAACTTTCCCAAAGAGATGGAATTATCTTTTCCTTTGTAAAAAACCATGTAAAGAAGGTTCGTCACACCTTTCTCTATGATGAAGATGAGAAGATATAGAATCGACGCAGGTTGCACCACAGTGTCCTGCGACATCGTCGCAATTTTCTTAGTGTTAATGGTGCGATGATCACCCATACGAAGAAAAAGACAAGCTTCTTGACGCTTCTAGAATAGAAGATTCAAGGGTGAGGTGTCCTCCAATCGGTCTGGATCTAAGTTGCATCACTATTCTAGTGGGATCATCCTAACCTCCTCACCCTATCCTTTTCAGCTTATAAAAAAAAGGGATTTCTCATGGGGAAAGTTAGCTTGGGAATGGTTAGAGAATTTTTGGAACTTCAGCTTAGTTATAGAGATTCAAATAATGAGATATTAGTCTAGCTAAGAGTTTGGATTAGCTTCAGCTATAGCTAATTCATATGGAGTGTTTGGGCCTATGTTGGATTTGAGCTTCACTTTGTCAAGTTGAGATCATAAGTAGTTGTCAGATCTACAGTCTCAGAATCCATGGAGTAGAAGTGTGTGGGAAGAAAGGAACTGTTGGAAGGGACCCTACAAAATTAAGGCATTGGTTGTATTCTCCTTTTAATATTTCTAATATAGTAATATATTTCTTTCCCATAAAATTGTCCTTACTGTATAGTATGACTCCTTGATTACATACATAGGTTTTGTTAAGTATACATTATTTCTTTCACTTCATTGGCTTATGCCTTTTTATAGGTTCAACATCCCATAAGCCTTGAAACAGAGCGAGGATGACACTAGAAAGGACAAGTGACATTTAAAAGGCATGTCATTTATCTCTTCTTAGTTAGTATGCCTGACAATTAAAACTTAGGGAAAGTTTTATATTATGTCTTGTTTTGTTCTAGTTTCGGGGTAAAACTAGGGAGATTTGTTTGTGTCCGCACATACCGATTTGTCCTGAAACATCGAGTGTTCCCAACGATGAGGATAATTGAAGAAAATATTGACATTAGTGATTGAATCCATGAGTGATCCAATGGATGATATTGGATCGGGGTATCGATGCAGAGGTGATGGCATGATCCCGTAGAAAAAAAGGCTCAAGAAACCAATAACCTGGTGGTTCTAGTGGTTGGTGGTCATACCAGATCGGAACAAGATAATATTTCTAAAGGAAAAATATGGAAATGTCCCTAGTTCCCCGGTGCTTTCGATATCCTAGGAATGTAGAATATGATCAATGGTCGTTATTTTTTTTAGGAATCTAACAATTGTTGAGAGTTAATGGGTATACGGTGTGTCTCGTATCCTACTGATCCCAACTTCCCAATGATGTAGTGAACCATCAAGCAATCAAATTAGTTATCATGAGTAAACCCAAGGGGAGATTGGATGGTTGTTGAGCGACGAGGCTTCTTGTTGTGTGGTATGATGAGTAAAGAAAAAATTGATGACCACTATCAAATTCAAGCATATGCGTCAGATTATTGATAAGTTTTGAATCTTATGCTATAATATGTGAGCAAATTGCACATGAAACCGAAGGGAGATTTTCTTGTTTTGAAGGATTTGTAAACCTCAATTTTTATAAAAAACAGGGATCTAGAGCTGACCTAATGAGCTATTTACTCTTGTGGACAATTTTTTTAATGTATGGGATCTGTAAGTGATGAATCCATAATCGTTTTCAATTAGAGTTGTAGTTCAATGGAGAGTATGTGAAAATTAGAGAGATAAGGTTTTGAGGCTTGTGAGAGTGTGCGGTGTGATGGAAGGAAGTGAGAAATTATGAAATTGCAAAACTGGAAGTGGAAGAATACAAATATGGAAGAAATGTAAATAATGAAGATCCAATATATTAAGCATACTATAGAATTCAAGAAAACCTTCTAAAGAAAATTAAGGAATATAAGTATTTTCAAGGTGGTAGGGTGGAGAAAGAAAGGAGATTAGTGCCTTCTACAGATTGGTGCCTGCAAACATTGTTGTGCTAGGTTGGAGCCTGTAAGAATTGATGATTTGGTGCTTAACTAAGGGGATTGGTGTCTTATGTAGGTTGGTTCCTGCAAAATTTATTTCTGAATTTGTGCTCAGGAGAGGATATTTGTGTCACTTGCAGGTTGGTTCCTGCAAGCATTGCAACTATTGGTTGGTGCCTATATGATTTTATAAAATAATTAATTTTTGGTTTTCTCCCATTTGGGTTTCCACTTAAAATATTTGTGTACTATGATTATGTTAAACATGGTTAGTTCTCTGCATTGTGAATTATAATCTTTGGAATGTTTAATGAAATTTCAAAAGAGTTTTAAAATTTCTAAAATTGTGCAATATTGATTCACCCCCACCCCCCTCTCAGTATTAGTGTATATTCCAACAATTGGTATCAGAGAAGGTTAGTTTAGAAATAGTTTAAATATTGGAAGGTATATTCCTATGGCATGCATGGACAACCAAGATAGAGTCTCCAAATATCCATTCTTTGATGGATCAAATTATGCATTATGGAGCATCATAATGAGAGTATATTTGCAGTCATTGGGATATGATTTCTGAAAGGCATACAAAGATGGATACACCACCCTTGAAAGTCACATTTATGATGTAGGTGTTAAGAATATTAGTGAAAATAACTCCAAATCCATGAATTCTATTCTCAATGGATTAGCAAGCTCATAATTTACTAAATTCAGGCATTGTGTATCAACAAAATAAATTTGGGATAATTTGCAAAATACATATGAGGGGAATGAGAAAGTTAAGAAGGAAAAACTACAAACTCATAGGGGACGATTTGAAAATATCAATATGGGAGAAGATGAAGATACAAAAGTCTACATTCTTCATGTGGATGAAATAGACAACACTATCAAAGGACTAGGTGAAACCATGGATGAAAAATTTGTTGTACAAAAGGTTCCCAGGACACTTCCTTCAATATTTGACCCCAAGGTATCTTCCATTGAAGAAATGAGGAATTTAGACAATCTAACAATGGATGAATTACATGGAATCCGTATGGCCTATGATATGAGATCTATGAAAGAAAAACCATCAAATCATGAGGCAACATTCAAAGCATCAAAAGGAACAAGATCAAAAGGACACCAAACATATGACTCCTCGGAAGAAGAGTCAGATGCAGAGGAAGAAAACTTCATCAGGAGGCTCAATAAAGGAACTGGAAAATACAAAGGCAAACTCCCTTTCAAGTGATTTGATTGTGGTAAAGTAGGAAATTTTTCTACTAAGTGCCCATACAAAACAAACTCTAATTTTAGAAAAAACAAAGATCATTATATAAGTGACAAAAATGAAGAGAAAAGGAAGAATTATAGGAAAAAGAAAAATTTATATGCACATGATGAAGGTAGCTCCTCTGATGAATAAGAAAACAACACTGAAGATGTTTTATTAATGGCCATCAATGAATTCTTTTTAGATTAAACCTCAAAACATGAAGACCCTGATGAGGAAGTGTTACGAGGAAAATCACTCTATGGCATGGGGTAAACCACAATATATGGAATGACTGCAGAAATCAACTCTAATATCAAGTATTCTATATAAATAAAATGCTAGCAAGATAAGGCCCAGAGCCTACCTCATTCAAATGTTCGATGAAGACCATCGTTGAGCATACAACTCAAAGTTTTATACCTCCAACTTGTCCTCAACAACCAAGATATGCAAGCATATGGTGATAATATATAATGTTAGTATATAAAATAACATAATTCATTAACATACATGAAAAATATGCCCATGGAATAAAAATTCAAATATTTGCAAGATATCGATTGGACGAGAAAAGAGTATTTATATTAAAATAATCAACATAAGTATACAAATGAAAAAATTATGTGTTGGCACGTCTCGGAACTGAGAAACTAAGTCCCTTCTAGTTGGGCCTCCACAACTTCAATCCTCCACAAAAGTCAAGCTCATATAAAGGATACAATGAGGTTCTCCATCAAAGAGGGAAGTGCATGGGGGTTGAACAATGTGTTCATACTTTCAAGGATAAAGGGATGCAGACTCAATGTGAAGTGAAATTTATCTAGCGTATCTTTTCTCTAAAAAGTTGAATCCTCTCCTCTTCCATGGTTTGGATATGGATCAATTTATAGCCTTCAATTGGAACTGAAGAGCCTATTCAGAACATTTCCAGTATATGGAAGGTCAAGGATCATGGATCTCATGATGTGACATGCAAACCTGACACAAATTCTAATTTTGAGCACCAAACACGATGTTCGGAGGTTGTAGTGGTCCAACCTACGTATATGCATGTTGTCTAACTGGTAGGGCGTGCATATGTGGAAAAATATGATTTTTTGGCTCTGGGAAGTACAAAAAGGGACTTCAATTCTGCATAGGGAAATGCAAATTCCATCCAAGAAAGTTTCATGGGGTGAGGAAAATTTAGCTATAACAGATTCCCCCTAATGTGAGAGGTTAGAGGAGTATCTGTGATGGCCAAAATACATTATAATTCCCAGAATTGGAGTGATGGAGACTCAAGTGGAAGTGATATCTTCTCATGAGAATATTACAATCCATGATGACTTTGTACACATGGCTTCCAATTTGAATTACACTGTAGATCCATGTGGAAATATATCAAACAACTGTTCATGTCCACGAATAGGAAATGCAATCTAGACACATGCCATACATTGTCATAGTCATGAACAAGGCCCAGTGGAAACCAGTCTCAAAAATCAATCTGAATATATATGTATACAATGGAGTACAATCTAATCTCCCATGATCACTGAAGTCATATATGTATTGGTCCAATGAACGATAGAAACAACTCAGGAAATTTGCTACTATAAGCTGATGTCTTCTACACTATCTGCCAAAGGTGCAAATCTACATAACATGAATATATGAGTTGATGTCAAACACAATGAGACTTCATTTGATTACTGGTCCTTAAGGTATGCCATTAATAAACACGAGACAACCTACCGATAATGAAAGTAGGTATCAAGGCATCGAGTACATTATTACAAGTGTGAATAAATGTGTTGAGGTCAAACACTTGAAGAATCCATCGATCATGAGACATTGATGTATTCCAAACTATATATGGTGGGAGAACCTTCCAATGATGATTGCAAGCCTCTAGGTACTCATAGGAATCTAGGCCTCGCTTCCATAATAAATGAGTTGAATTCGATCGAAGGAGACCTATTGAAAGGAGAGAATTAAGGCATATATCATCAGTCATCATGAGGTACAAATCAATATCTTGACGATTTGGAGGAACTTAGAATAAGAGAATGTTTAGGAACCAACGACCCTGTGTGTCTTTCTCATGCACCATATGCAAGTAGTGCATGAAAATGACCCTCTAAATAGTAGCCAATAAGGAAGACTGTCGAAAAGGTGAGGAAACAACCAATGAGGCTAATGTCATCCAAGAAACTACATGAATCCCAATGTGTGAATAAATTTATTTCCATTGAAAACAAGGGAAACCCCCCATTCAGTGACCAATGAGGAGATGTCGACTGTTGGGTTCAAGGTTACCTAACCATGATGAAAGTAGGACCAGAGTTCACGGTAGGACTACAACTTCATGTGACTCTGAGACACACTAAGGGTATGGTTGACATGCAAAGTCAAGAGTTATGAGGAATGGTCGACATGGGCTTATAAACTTCCTTTGAACAACAACATGAGACATATGGACAACTCAGGCAACATAGAATTGATGATGAAACTTCGTGATGTAGGAGGCATCAAACAACTCTCCATAGGGACTATAAGAATAACCAGTCGGATGAGTAAACTCTAAGTAATGAGATCATCTTCCTAAGGTCATGTTAAACCCAAACTATGAATGACAATGGACTCAAAATTTTGTGCTATGTTCAAAGGCAACACAACTACTGTCGATATAAGGTAATATTATTTTTCCACTGGTCATTTTTTGTTTTTTCATAGGCAAATGAATGTTATGATACAAGAGAGGAAACAAATGTCGCAAGTAAGCAACTAGCTCCAAACAGTGCAACATACCTATTCTTAATGCAAAGAAGTGAATGTTGGGAATGGACACTCGTGGGAATGTTTCCTCTTAGGGTACATGGTGTCAAGATGCAAAGGATATAAATAAGGCTCTGCTTGGATGGTGATGAAAATTGTTGAGGTAAGAGGCTTATAACGAGAAAGTGAGAACTGGAAATAGGCTCAATACTGCAAGCAGGAGGATGGAATGAAATTACAACTTAACTCCAAAGAATGTCCTTTTTCATAAATTTAGTCCCCTAGGCTCAAATAAGTATAAAATAATACCCAGGAGAACTCTTCTAGCCAATGTTGACTAGAGTGTTCCTTTTTCTAAATTAGTCTACTTAGTCCAAAAAAGGGTTAAAATTAAACCAAATAGACAAGCTTTCAAATCCATTTAACGAGTGTGAAAGAGACAATTTCACTCTACAATATTTTCTCTTTTGAGAGAGTAAAAAAAGAGCTTAAACAAGACTCGGTGGGAGTCTCATAGGTGAAGGTCAGAATTCTTATGAGTAAGAATATGAGGTTTGAACGTAAATTCATGTTAGAGCTATATGGGACTCTTGGTCCTATGGAATAACTTCTGCATGGGAACCAAATGGAATAAAGGCTATAACTAGGGAACCCATGTTTATTAAGCCTCTACCATTCAATAACGACACTTCTAGTAGAAGTAAGAAGGTTCTGTTTCGCTAATAAATGGCTTTGTACCTAAGGGATATGGATCATAGTCATAGGAAATGAAAATATGCAAAATGGATTGAGAACCTATCCTATATGCTAGGGATAGAAAATACATATCGAAGGCACGAACGGGCGATATGATGCTAGAAACTACAAAAATCCCTGGACAAAACCACCAAAACCAACTCCTTCCATTGTACTATTAGTCCACTATGTTAAAAAGTTAGCATAAACTATATAAAGTGGATAAAACATTTCTACTAATAGTAAAAATGAACAATTTTACCATACCATTTGAGTTTTTTACCCACATAGTGCATTTTAGACCACTTTTCCCACGATCTTCAAGTATCTATTGCGGGAGCTACGATCAACAAAATTGACAATCGTCTGGACCGAGTAAGTTCCCTTCCCCTCCTCTTCATTTCTAGTGGTTTAAATTTCAAATTAAGTCCTCATTTTTTGAGATTTTTAGCGTGAAACCAATAAATTAGGGTGTATGTGAGCTATTGTTCATCAATCGCGTATATGGAGACATGTACATAGGAAAATCAAATTCTACTCTTGCAGTTTCATTATTATTTCTCATACTTAATGTCCCGAGCATATGAGTTTGTTTATGTATGTAGAAATATGACTTACAATGTTTTGTCTATACATTTGTAGGCATTTGTTATCTAATTCTCACCTTCATGAAAACTATCTGATTGGGGTATTTTTTAGATTTTAGTTTCATTTTAGATCATTTGGTTACTACATTTCGCTCCTAGCTAGAATAAGACAAGTTAGAAGTAGATTAGATTTCTTTTAGGAATTTACATGGTCTTAATATACATATCTCGCTCACATAACCATCCACCTTTTCACTCTCACAACTAGTAATGGCATCCAGGATAGAATCTGGATGGGTCTCCTAAACCAAACAATGCATAGCCTAATTGGGACTGTGTACTAGGGAGTACTCCTTACTGTTTTTGGGAATTTATGCCACGTCAATAATTGCATAAGAAACCCACCCAGTCCTTCTTTACATGCATCTGTACAAAATGTGAATCCTTTGGTTGGGTCAACAATATTTAGTACCAATGCACTGCTTAGAAGATGCTTCAATTACTGAAAGATTTCTTCACATTTAGTAGACCACACAACATATACTCCTTTCTTTTGCAAAGAGGTTATGCGATAGCCAATTTTTTAAAATCCCTCAATGAAAAATTTATAGTATCCTTATAGTCCCACAAATGACCTTATATCAGTCACATTCTTCGAAGTGGGCTAGTTCATAATGGCCTTGATATTTTATGGATCAACCTATATTCCATGATATGATATGATGTGTCCCAAATATTATATCTTCCTCTAATAGAAATCACATTTACTGAACTTGGAATAAAAGTGATGCTCTCTTAGTGTTTGCAAAACCAATCTAAGATGCTCCTCATGTTCTTCTTCTAATTTAGAGTAGATAAGAATGCCATCGATAAATACCAATACAAAATTATATAAATGTTTTATGAAAACACTATTCATGAGACACTTGAATGTAGTCGGTGCATTAGTAAGTCCAAGTGGTACCACCGTGAACTCATAATTACCATACCTTGTTCTGAAATTTGTCTTATGAATATCCCCATATTTAATCCTGACATGATGATGCCCTAATCTCAAGTCAATACTTGAAAATACTTTTGATCCTTGTACCTGATCGACCAAATCATCAATTTTGGGCAAAGGGTACTTGTTTTTCACTGGCACTTTGTTCAATTGTGTGCATTTAATGCATAGTCTAAGAGTACCATATTTTTTCTTCACAAACAATACAAGTGCTCCCCAAGGAGACACACTTGGCTTAATATATTCTTTTTCTAACAAACTCTATATTTTCATCTTTATTTTCTATTGATGTGTCTTAAATCCATTGATTCAACAGCAGGAACCAAACCCACCATCGAGGCCCAATTAGACTCTGCAATGTTTGAGATGGAATCGTTCTCCAAATCTTGTGATCCGACCAATTTATCAATGGGCTTTGTGTTTTCTTGTGAAGGATCTCCCTTCAGGTAGGACCATTATTTTCTGTATTTTCTCTTGAGTAGGACTAGTTTGAGAGATGCAAGTCAGCGTAAGACAAATTGACAAGTAAAAGGATTGAGTTTCAACTATTGGGAAGAGGATGAGCTTGGGATAACCCACTCCTCAAACATGCAGGCAGTGATTCTATGCCAAAGGTCCTAGTACTAATACATTAACCAAATGAACATCGAAATATTGTCTGAGAAAAACTAATTAACAGAAAGAAAAACACATATGTAATCAAGATCATGATAAGAAAAATAATTCATCTACCATAACATTCATCACATAAAAACACAATGATTTATCTTCATCATTAAGAAAAGAACATCAAAACATTGCACCAGATAACTTGACAACATAATCAATTTATCTTACTCAATTACTACGTCATTCATGGAATAGGATAGGAAGTAATTATTCTCCCACTCCAATCACATACATTTGATGAAAATAGCTTGTCTTTGGTCTAGAAGGACTTCTCAATTCATGGCAGTCTCAAAATAATTATCAACAACCAAAAAAGAAATAGTTCTTACAACAACCATCGACCCTTGATGAACCGGACGATGTCTCTATTTATAATATAAAATTAAACCAAAATTAACGGCTAAGTATAGCTTAAAACAAATAAAAATTTCCACATGGTGCGGTCATCCAACAGTTTCTTTAACAGTTCATGTAGGATATTTCTTAAAACAGATGACTTTCTTCATATTCAAACCAGCTGATAAACAGATCTTCACAGGTTTACACCCATGGGAACCTGTGTTGTTCCATTGGGGCTGCATATACTCCTTTGATATCTACTGCATGCATTTGGTACTTTACTAAACTGACGTTTAGTAGTTGCAACATGGTTCGAGCTCTGGTCGGGTGTTCCTCGAATTATTGCACTTGTCCTGGCTTCGTATCGGCTATCTTTGCACATTCTTTGGTCTATAGCAAGTCTTGTTCGGCATAAAATTGACCACCTCTCTCAGGTTAGTAAATTCATGGGGGATGTCGAATTTGGGGAGACCTATATCTTTCATCACTTTGTTAATTTTAACCAGTGTTTCTGGCATTTGGCCCATTTCTCTTGAATTTCGCGATGTGGGTCCCAGATCATCTTCACCCAGTATTTGACAAATTTCTTTATGCGACTGCGACTACTTTTTCCAACTAGCCGAATGCCATGATTTTCCTTTTCTTGACCCTGCTGGATTGCCTCAATGTATTCAAGTCTCTCTATCACTTGTTGTACCTTTTCATGCCACCTTTTCATCTCTTTGCACGTTGCGAGCACCATGAGAGTATCCTCCTGGAACTTGACTATGTTCTTTGTTAATATGTGCCTCTCCTTCTTGAACTCATCATAAACTTCATTGAACTCTCCCTTCAGATACACAGCGGTTTGCGTAACACTCTTATAGTATTCGGCAAGATGACGTAGATGTTCGATCTATTTCAGAGTGTCGGCTAGTTCCTTTTCATCCCTCTTGGTTCTATCCTGGGCGGCATCCGAGAGGGATTTTCCCATGCCAATTAGTTCAGACGTGCGTGCATCTGTGGTGTTAATTAAGTCCTCCTCTATGGTAACCAATATGGATTGATCTAAAGTGACCCTTCTCTTCTTAGCAGTCTTTTGAATGATGGCCTTCCTCTTTTGATCATAGGAGATTGCATAGATGTCTGCTACCTCGTCTATCAGCTTTGGTATCTATTGATCACCCCATGTGAGACTATTTCTCAAGATACCCATGGTGTACACTTGTTCAAGGGAGGGCTCTCGAACTTCCTCACTCTGCTCTGTAGATCCGAACTCTATTTTTCACTCATCGGGGATTTGAGTGTTGGGAATAATATAGGTGTTGGGTATAGGATCATTGCTTACCTACTCGTCGACCGTAGAACTGTCGATTTCCTTCTATGGAAGTTCATCACTCAGACCTGCTTCTGCTTCATGTTCGTGGGACTCCCTTGTTTCGAGGCCACCTTCGAACCCTGTTTCCTTTTGTAAGACCTAATTGTCTTGGGCCTCAGGCACAGGGGAAGTGGTTTTCTTAGGGCTTTCCTCCTCTTGGACATGTACCAGGGAGATGTGAGATGGCTCCAGACTTTTGTCATCACTGTATACCTACATAAGTTTGCTAAGGGGATTAGGCGCTTGTGTTTCTAACGACATCCAACCTATCTCTATAGGAATTGTTTCACCTTATGGCTAGTTGACCGACGTCATTGGGGATCCAGGGTTATTTAAGTCATTGGTCTTATCAGGATTTAAGAATTTGGGGCCAATTGACTCTGTCGGGACACTCTAGATGGTATTTGAAATCAGAAGACTTATGGTAAGGTGCAAGTTATCCTGCATTCATCTCATTAGCAACTGACTTTGTCGGTACAAGAGTTCTGGCATCTCAGGTGTAGTTCAAACATCAAGGGAATCCCTGACATGTATCAAGGATTCCCGGTTGACTCCCACGGCTTCAATGTCTCCTTGTGGATCACTTATTCCTTCATCCAATTCATACGCTACTGCTTCTTGAGGGGTCCTACCGATCTCTTGAATTTTCTGCTCCAAAAAATTTGCTTGTTCTTCGTAGCTCATAGCTCTAAACCTGGTTCCTCAAGGATCAAATTTCCTAGATGCCACCACATTCCAGTATTGAGCGTTCTCAGTAAAAATTTCATCCTCGAACTAGTCATGGGCATAGGTCCAATAGGATGATAGTTATGACGCGTGCTGCAGAACCAATCCCTTGGGATCGTGTTTGCGAAATCGGCTAGTTGGGAACGAAAATTCCAATTGACCTAGCCCGAGTTGTTTAGCATGCATGATATCTTTGACCATGTAGAAGCCGATATGAAACCCATATGGTATGAAAGCCTACTTCTTGTATTTTACTAAAGTTTCATTGTATCCTTGCAGGATGGTTTGATAGAAAATATCCCCTAACACTAACTGGTCGGGAACATAAATGGGTAATAAGTGGGGTGCCCCTATGGCATCGAAAACCCTAATGTAGATTTCTCGTTCATCTAAATACTAGTGGCCAATTTTGGCTATAACCTTCTTTACATCATCTGACAATCTAGGGCATTATTTCCTGAATATAAAGAAGTAAATGCGTGCAATAAATTGATCACAGATAATAGCATAGGATTTCTTGTACATGTTTTCCCATAGGATACTGAAGTATACATGGACCACGAGCTCTGAAGAGTGCCAATTCAGGTTCATCCCAATGAAAGCGTTTCTAATGCAGATGATGTTCAGTAGATACGAGGCCATGTAGAAGGCAGGGGTATCTCCCTCCTTCAGCACTTGAGCCTGTCTTATGTAGGTGATCAATTGTTTGGAGATTATGGCACCCCAACTCAAGCCTGTACCTGAAATGGCGATTGTAAAAGCTAGAGGCATCCAAGCCTCTAAAAATCAGGAACGGTCTTTCTCCCCATGTAACCTACATAGTAGAGCGATGAGATATATGTATGGTTCCTTGATATTGGTTGTTGGGTACCAACCAACAGTCTGGTTCATGAATTTTGTGTCTTCTCTCCACCAAGACGCCATGATTTTGCTAGTATCATGTGACGCATTGAAACTCAAGACGAATTTAGTGCTCAGTTTTAACTTAGAATCTTTGATCTTATATTAACTCTGAACCTATGATGGTAGGAAGACCTTGACGCATTCAACATTATCATCATTAATCAAACATTTTTGGGTGTTAGAATGGTCAATGATCCACTTCAGGAGCTCAATGCAAGGAAAGACTAGAGATTGGCTTGCCACCATGTGCAGATAAGACTTGCAAATTTTGGGAAGGACCTCAAAATCGAGCTTCCTTGTTTCAGGATCACTATGCAGGGTATATTCGATGGGTTCTTCCTTCTTGATTTTCTTGAAAACTTCTTCCCAATGAGGAAATGCCATATTGGCTCTAATACTTTCCTCCATGTCTCTGAAATTTTTGAGTTGGACAAAGGGCTCCTTGGTGATTGTCTTAATGGTGGAAACTGGCTTGGGAGAAAATTCTAATTGTCTCACAACTGCTGGGGAGGATCCTTCTCCTACTTTTGATTCTTGCAGCTTAGGGGCTCTCATTGATTTCCTTTTGGAAGGCTTCATCGGAGGCATTGTTCCTGCAATTTAAAAATGCCTTTTGAACATTTGTACAGAATAGAGTTGGGTGCACACATATAACAATGGAATGAATTAAAATCATTAGTGGATACATACCTATAATGCTTGCCAAGATAATTTCTTAATACTCACTGAACTTTGGGCGTTTCCTATGGATTGTTGGCTTCACTCTTGTGATTGTTCTGAACTTCTTGTTGCGTAGAATGGGACCATGCATAATGAATTGAATAGGATATAACTGGAGAGATACTACCAGTCATATCAATCAGTTAATACGAGTAATAAATGTAAATTCAAAATAAATTACCCTCGAAATTATGCAGATAAACATTAACTGGTCGACGACGGAAGCACGGAGGATGATGCATTGTATCGACACGTTTAACAATTCCTTTTTTATTCGTGCACAAATTAGTAACTAATGTTTGATCTAAGAATTAACTACTAGCTTTGAATGTGGTGTATTTGACACATACGGAGGTAAAACATCTCGTCGTGTCACATTACCCCGACGTAGGGATCAAGGATCGACTACTATCTGAGTGCATACTTATATTGATATTCCCTCTATAGAACCTTTGACACTGATGATATCGGGGTTGGTAATCAGGGAAGAAACAAGTATACAACTTCTCGGCGGGCCTTCATTTAGTGATCCTTTATCCTTGAAAATTGTTTTGAGCTTCGACAGTCGGTGATGTTTACTCCTTACCTCTGCTCGGTGCTTACTATTACACTTTTCTGCCGAAACCAAATGGATCGATCTTCAGCGAAATCCTTCCTGGGATTGTTCGTAGGAAAGAAATGCTTTCATAGGTCGATGCCAATGAAGGTCGGTACTTGGCTATTTTGACTTTCCAAATGATTTTCAACATCTTATAACTTTTATTGATGTCGAACCTTTGAAGCGCATTGGGGAAACTTCTAGGTCACCAATTCCTTGACTGGTTGTCAAGTCCTCTTTATGGTTAATATGAATATTCATTACAAGTCCAAATAAACTTTAATTAATTCAATCAAGAAACTTATAAGATTAAGTGAAGGTATTAGTTTCATAACTAAAGTGAAGACGGTCGATGCAAGAGATTGAGTGGTACCCAAAAAAGAATAAAAGTCACAGACCCTTTTTTTTAAGGTGTGTTGAGTGCTCAACAGTTCCATCAGTTCAAGTGTACTCATTGTGTATGGAGCTCTTGATATAGGTGCAGAACCAAACATGATATCAATTGAGAAATCAGTATCTCTTTCTGCAGGTAGACCTGGTATCTCTTCTGGAAAGACATCCTTAAATTCTTGGAGTCTTGGATAGTCTTCAATATTTAACTTTTTTTTATATATAGATTCCAATACATGAACTACGTATAAATGGAAACCTTTTTTGGCACTCCTTTTTAACTATAAGGATCAAATCTGTCTAATAGAAATGGTTCTCAGAGTACCTTTCATTAAACTTGGATTCCCTTCATCATCTATGTATTCAAAGGTCTTATCATAGAAATCCAACTTTACTTTATGTGTTTTCAACCAATCCATGTTGATTAAGGCATCATATGAACCCAAAGGTAAAATATTCAAATTCACCCTTGTTAATAGTCCATTCATTTCCACTTGACAATCTTCTATCAAATCACTAACCTTTCTCTTTATTCATGTAGCCAACTGAACTAACCAGGATTTCTTGTGTTTGGTTTTTTTAAGGATACATGTATCAATAATCTTAGGTGCAATGTATCTATGACTAGATCTAGGGTCAATTATAATAGAAATAGATTTATTAAAAATCTTTCCATCAACTTCCACCATTGATGCCCGGTGGTTTGCCTATCGATCCTCTAATGCAACATATATTTTTGGAATAGTCTTTGCTACACCATTCACTATTGCAACTTATTGTATAGTATAGGTAGTCTTCTTAGTTTCCTGCCTATGAGGACAGTACCTGAGAAGATGTTCTTCTCCACATCCCCAACACTTGAGAGGTCCTTTCGAAGGATCCCTTGGATTTCCTTCTACTGACTATGTTGGTTTGTTTCCACTCTGAGATGGAAAATTCTACTAATATATGCTTCACGTTAGATGATTTGGTTTAAAAAAAAAATATTGATTTATAAACTACAGATGCTTAAATCCTTTCATAAACTACAGAAGAAACAGATACAGAAGCCCTAAAGAAAGAGAAAGAGGAAGTCTTAGAGAAACTACTAGTTGTGTGATACTTTGTAACCACTTATGAAAATGAGAAGGATGAGTTATGGATGATGTTGGAGGAGGATAAAGAAAAGATACAGGTAGAAAAGGACCAGCTTCTCGCAGAGTAGACTACGGTCAAAGAAGTGGTGAGCATAGCACTTTTCTCTATGCCAGGCTTGGCACAGGGAGAACATGAGGAAGTCGAGGTTCAAGTGATAAAGCTCGTTCAGGCCATCAAGTAGCTTCAAGCAAGGGTAACAGAGTTAGATATCCAAGCAATAGAAAGAAATCTACATGAAGTGCATGACCAGAGGGAGGAAGCTGCTAAGAGCACAGTTGGAAGGATTAGGGCCCTCACCTCATAATGAAAACAACTGAGTGACAGAAGGATGCAGACCTATGAACGCCTCACGAAATATCCATAGCTTAGGAAATTAGAAGCATATCTACAGAAGATGCATCAACAGGCACTGACAGTATAAGCGCAAATGAAGTCTCTCACTACAGTCGAGAGAATGAAGATATCACAAGAACAATGTGTGGCCCAACAACAGATTACTTCCATCCAGGGCAGAGTAATGGAAGTCACCCAGAGGCTACAACTGGTGTTGGATGAATCCTATGTGGTGTTTGAAGAGATCGAAGGACAAGGTTCACAAATGGACCAAGTGGTTGCAACAGTTGAACAATTCTTGGAAGGGCCTGTTATAGAGAAAATGATCCAGGAGTTCACTGAGCAGGAAGCTCAGGTGAAGTAACAAGTCGAGGTAGCTCGAACTAATCTCGAGGCCTTCGAAGCAGTATTTCCCAGATCTTAGTGACTCAGGACGAGTCATAGGTGAGTGTTGGGGGCTTGTTGTCCCTCGACCAATTTTTGAGGAAACATTGGTCAGGTTTGACCACTTTTCAGACTTCGACGTAGTGATCGAGGAAGGAGTGGCCAAGAAGAGCTGAGATCGCAGGATCTCACTGGTTTTGTGGGTTTTGTGGACCCAACAAGGGGTTCTTAGGGTTTTGTAACGGGTTATGGGACGTCGGCCCGTGTGTTTAGCCATGATTAGGCCTTTTTGTAAATGTCAAATTATAAATAAGAATAAGATTGTAAGGATGAGTAGTGGTAGAAGGGGATGTAATTGGCTAAGTGAAAGAGGCAAGTAGTTCTAAGTTTCTTTGTGCAACAGAACATGCATGTAAGGATTTTTGCTTGATAGAGGAGTTGGCTATGTGCCTTGACCTGATTTTGGGAAGGTGGATCTAGTGCTTAGTGCACAGATCACTTGTCCGGTGCGAAGCGTGGATCTGTGTCTTAGTGCATAGGAGTAGATGATTGTAATATTTTGAAGCCTAATAGAGAATAAGAAGTAGTTGGTGGACATAGTCCCACACTGGGGTGAACCACGCATATCATGTGTTGATGGTTTTCTTTGTGCTATGATGTTTATGTTGTGGATCTGCTTAGTGAATTGGTTGTGATGTGTAATAGATAGATCTATGAATTTGTAAGTACATTATTCATGTTGGATGTGCTATATCTAACTTATGATGCTAAGTGCGATGTTTATTTCGTCATTTTTACTGCATAGATTTATACTTCGGGTTTTTTCTGAGATGTGAAAGAAGTTGATAACTAATGCATGTTGTTCTTAAGTACTCTGCAAAGTAATTGTAATCACAGATCTGTGTCCCAGCTTGGTTACAAAAACGTGAGTACTGTAACCCCCCCTGCCTCTACCTCGGGTGAGACTTCGCATGCTTCGCAAGCATTTTCGAAAGGACGGGTAGTTAGGGTTTTATTGGTGTGATGTTGAGAGTTGAACCCTGGTTCTGCCCCTGTGCCAACAAATGGTTCCATTGTCAGGACCTAAAATAGTGATTGTTGGGAACTAAAGGAAGAAAAGAGAAGCTCTGTGCGTAGATCTACGGTTGTAGTGCGCATTATTCTACTTGAATTGTGAAGTTTTTTTCTAAGAAAGAAACCCGATCTGAAGAAAAGAGGTAAAGCTTTGTTCTTTGATAAGAATAAGATAAGTAAAAAAATTTGTTTCTAAATCATGAATCTAGGTATGTTTGATAGATTATGTCCTAGTCTAAAAGCTACGCTTCAGTTAGAGGTAAACGTTGATCTGAATAAATTCGATAGAAATTACGAAAGATATGTTATTCCTATGCATAGAAAGAATTTTTGGACTAATGAATGGATGCAGGAACCTAGAAACAATTTTTGCAGATTGCAGGCCCATCACTGTGATCCTAGTGCGTAGTACAGGAGAAGTTGGGGAAATCACAAGAGAGAGAGAGGATTTACATTATGTTATAACTACAGAAGACCGGGACATCTTGATAAGGAATTCCCTGGTATAGTTCCTATTTGTCTTTGTTGTAAAATTGTTGGTCATGAAATTGAGGATTGTCCAAAGATGATTGCTAAAGTTGAAAGGATGAATATGAGACAAGAAAACTATCAAGAGACTAAGAGCATATTAGAAAATCAGAAAGAGAAAGAATCAGAGAAAGTTCAGACTACATTAGAACAGTTGATGAATGATCACAAAGATATTAGTTTATCAGAGATCTTGAAGGAAAACAAATGCATATATACAATAATAGGAGACTTCAGCATAGACTATGTACTGTATGAGGAGACACACGTGAATATTATGAAAGAAATCACGTGGGAAATTTTGGGGAAACCTACTGTGATAAGTTCATTGGGAATAATAGGCTTGTTTAAAGGAAATATGATAACCCTATGTGGAAGAGTTACTAATGTACCTATTATCATCCATGGAACATCGACTGAAGAGGAATTTAAAGTCATTAAGTTTGTTGAGAATAACGCCCCTTTCCCCCTTTTTCTAGGCAAGACTTGGATTGAGAAATATGGGATCAAAAGGAAATCAGAGGAAGTAGCTAAAGAAAAGAAAAAGCAAGAACTAAGGGATTTCATAGCTAGAAAAATAGATCGACTGATAGAAGAACGAGAAGTTAAGTTGAACCAGTAGAATGCAAGAGAACTAGTTGTCGAGGTTGAAAGAATGCAAGAAGGTTTGAAGTACATATCCAGGAAAGAAAGAAGTATATCTACCCAGGAAATAGTAAGAGAGGGGATATTAACTTCGAACCCCTCGAAATTACATCAGCACTGTGAAGTCACTATGATAGGAGAAACTAAGAATAAGAATGGGAAGAGAAATACAGAAACAGTTAGAGAGACTCAGATCATAGGAAAGAAGGCAATGAAGCTCAGTAAGAAGAAATCCAAGTTAGAAAAGCTACAGGAAGTTACAGACAAGAATTCTCAGGAGGAAGTCTTGTAGGCTTTGAACCTCGCTTAAACAACAGAATCACACAGAATGGGACTTCACCCTGGCGAAGCTATATGACCATTGGAGGCACCCTGACCATTATAACGATGCTCTGAATGGATAAGAAACACATTTATTGGTGGATAGATCGTCATTGGATGTTGATACCATTCCATAATGGATGGATTCGCATTGATTGAGGCATCCCCATATGATGGAGGAATCTATTATGATACTTTCTTATTTAACACATTGGATGTTGCACCGGGACCACTTTTTGCCACCCGTAATTATCTGAGCTAACAGGGAAGTGATTGTGTGTGTCGAGCTGTGCTATCAGACATCGTTGTCCATTTTTCTACCCCTCTATCCGTTCACCTACCCTAACCTATTTGTTAACAGTGAGAATGTCGGTCGAGCGCACTGAGCCAGAGAAGTCTGTTGAATAAGTTATGAAGAAGTTTATGACTGATAACGCTATGTCTGAAGGAGTACAAATGTCGTCAACTAGGGGACTGCAGGCTTCCCCTTCGACTGGACAACATTCGAAATGTGACAACCCCATGACTGAGAAGTGAATTAATCATCGTGACGATCTGGATAATCGAAAGAAGATCCTGTAGATCTTACTAGATTATATCCTGCCTTTGGTTGGTGTGGTTAACTATGACAGCATTCCATGGGACTTCGAGTAAAAATTGATCACCGCGTACATTCCGAATGGAATACGTGTAGTTGGAACTCAATTAGGACAGATCCCAACACTGAATAACGATGAATTTAACCTTGGAGATAGAAAGAACCATGCCATGCTCATGCCCCATAGATATTTCTTGAAGATGACTTGGAAGAATCCTCACATAGTCTACCAGCCTTGGATTAAGGAGTTGGCGCAGTCCACGATACTGAATATCATGAAGATTCCTCATTTTGGATAACATCAGGAGGTTAACACTTGCATTAAACTCCCCTTTTTGTGCTATCATGGTGGATACCTGTGGCTCGACAGGAGGATTACTGTGTATCTAGTGTTGATCCACCGGATTACAGGATTGAGCATGCAAGGACCCAACCCTCAACATTTCTACCCAGGGAAGACCTCAAATTGCTCCATGGAATAGCACATCAAAGAGGCATATGAAGAATTTGAGAAGGGAAAGCGAGGCTACAAGGTAGTCTCTATCCATGATGGCGCATTGTGCCTCGCCTGCTAGCTCATAGCTGGCAATCTTGTAAGAAAGAATCACCCCACACAAGTCACCGAGTTCGTGGTGGACCTTGCAGGGAAAGGCATGGAGGGGATGCAGATGAATTGGGTGATTTAACTCATCAACGATCTTGAGAAAGACTATCTCAAAGCACAAGATCATGGATACAAGCTTCACTTCAGCTGGCTACTTGTGATGATTGCATTTGTCGCTTGGAAAATGTTGGAAGGAGCCACCTTCCTAGAGATTGAATCGTTGGAGCTATTGGTCGTGAATTTCTCAACCTTATGGTATATGAATGACATGTCAAAGCAATGGAAGTTGAACACAGTGCTCCATGCCTACTATAAGCATGACACTGTGCACATTTCACTAGTACAGACCACTAGCTAAGTTTCGTGCAAATCCGCACTTTATTTATATCACTGTGCACAAGGATGAGAGAAAGGAATAATTATGGACCTATTACAAGCTAGTCGACGAAGAAATGGAGTAGATCACCAAGGAATGATTAGAGTAATTACAGACACCATTTTATGATGCAGAACTCTCAGACGTTGACATCATAGGAAGACCCTTGGTCACCCGATTTGACCATGCAGGACAGAAAAGTGTGAATAAGAAAAATAAAAAGGAGGAAGTTCATAACATAGAGACTGATGAGGAGGATAGCACCTTGGAATAAAGTGGGCCTGGCTTGCCCACAGGAGGAGGAGGAGATGAAGTAAATCAAGAATTAGGAGGGGTAGAAGGAGAAAAGCGAGGAGAAGGTGAAGCTACACCACAGAAGGATCCCCCTACCGAGACAGAAACACCGAAGAAGATGAAGGTTTATCCGTAGAAACATTCGGCAAGAAAGAAGACCCATGCCAGTAATCCCTAGCTAGAGGCTACGGTCACAGAGGATGATATTGGTCTAATCCACGGTGCAATGGAGGATGTGTCTAAAAATCTCTTACAGATATATGGAGCAAAGAAGGAAGAGTTGTATGTAAAGGTCGAGAAGGAGATAAGGAGATACAGTGAGTTATTCAAGTTATCCATACAGTGCCTACTGCATTGAAGATTGCAGAGTTGGGGGATGATTCGGCCCAACTTCCAAGACTTGCAAATGCAACAGAGGCTCAACTTCATAAATTCCAAGAGGAGAAGGAAAAGGATATGGAAGCTTTGAAGAAAGAGATAGAGGAAGTCTTAGAGAAACTATGATTTTTGTGGTACTGTGTAACCTCTTATGAAAATTAGAAGGATGAGTTCTGGGCGATGATTGAGGAGGACAAAGAAAATGTATAGAGAGAAAAGGACCAGCTACTTGCAGATCAGACTATAGTCAAAGAAGTGGTGAGAAGAGCACTTTTCTCTGTGCCAGGCTTGGCATAGGGGGAACATGAGGAAGTCGAGGTTCAAGTGATGAAGCTCATTGAGGCCATCCAATAGCTTCAATTAAGGGTAACAGAGTTGGAGTTCCAAGCAGTACCAAGCACTCTGCAGGAGGTGCGCGACCAAAGGAAGGAAGCCGCTAAGAGTGCAATTGGAAGACTCAGGGCCCTCGCTTCAGAATGCAAATAGATGAGCGACAGAAGCACAGATACCTATGAATGCCTCACAAAAGATTCAAAGCTTAGGAAGTTAGAAGTGCAGCTACAGGAGGTGCAGTAGCAGGCACTGATAGTACAAGTGAAAATGAAGTCACTCATTGCAGTTGATAGAATGAAGAGATCACAAGAAAAATGTGCGGCCGAGCAACAGATTACTACCATCTAGGGCAGAGTAATGGAAGACACCTAGAGGATACAACTGGTGCAGGATGAAGCCTGAGAGATGTTTGAAGAGATCGAAGGACAAGGTTCACAACTGGACCAAGTGGTTGCAAAAATGGAACACTGCATGGAAGGGATTTTTACAGAGAAAAAGATGAAGGAGTTCACTGAGCAGGAAGCTCAGGTGAAGAAGCAAGTTGAGGCAGCTTGAGCTAAGCTTGATGCCTTCGAAGCAGTGTTTCCCAGACCTAAGTGACTTAGGATGAGTCACATGTGAGTGTTGGGGGCTTGTTGGCCCTCAACTAAGTTTTAAGGAAACATTGGTCAGGTTTGACCACTTTTCAGACTTCGACGCAGTGATTGAGGAAGAGTGCCCAAGTGTAGCTAAGATCATAGGATCTCACTAGTTTTGAGGTCTTTGTGGACCCATCATGGGGTTCTTAGGGTTTTGTAACGGGTTATGGGATTTCGGCCCATGGGCTTACCCATGATTAGGCATTTTTGTAAATGTAAAAGTATAAATAAGAATAATATTGTAAGGGTGAGTAGTGGTAGACAGGGATGTAATTTGCTAAGTGCAAGAGGCAAGTAGTTATAAGTTGCTTTGTGCAACAAAACATGTATGTAAGGCTCTGTACTTGATAGAGGAGTTAGATCTGTGCCTTGACCTGATTTTGGGAAGGTGGATCTAGTGCTTAGTGCACATATCACCTATCCGATGTGAAGCTTTTCTCTATGGCTTAGTGCATAGGAGAAAACAAATGTAAGAGATTGAATCCTAATAGAGAAGAAGAAGAAGTTGGTGGATGTAGCCCCATATTGTGGCGAACCACGTATATCATGTGTTGATGGTTTTCTTTGTGCTATGATGTTTATGTTGTGGATCTGCTTAGTGCATTTATTGTTATGTGTAATAGATAGATCTATGAATGCTTAAGTTATTTATTCATGTTGGATGTGCTAGATATAACTTATGATGCTAAGTGTGATGTTTGTTTCATCATTGTTAATGTGTTGATTTATACTTAGGGTTTGTTCTGTGATGTGAATGAAGTTGATAACTAACGCATGTTGTTCTTAAGTACTCTGTGAAGTAATTGTAGTCACAGATCTGTGTCCAATATTGGTTACAGACACCTGATTCCTATAACCCCCCTGCCTCTACCTCAGGTGAGACTTCGTCTACTTCGTAGGTGTTTCTGAAAGGGTCGGTAGTTAGGGTTTTGTTGGTGCATTTTTTAGCGTTGAACCCTAGGTCTTCCCCTGTGCCAACATCATTGATTTCAAATGAAGAAAGAACTATGTTGTGACATTCATGAATGTCATTGATGACAAACACAGGGGGTGACTGTAAATATATTGACCTTCTACAAGGCTCCTATGATTTTACCTTAAACGATATCGCCATAACAAAAAGATGATTGTGCACAAACAGGAAGGATTTAAGAGAAATGGAAAATGAAAGATAGACGAGCTGGAGGAGAAAACATTTAAACAAAGAATTGAAATATGTGTGGCACAAGGGAAGTGGTAGTGATGATATTCACAAAGGAAGACCTCGGTGGACTAATCAAAGAATTGGCGAAATTGATATATCCCATATTTATGAGGAAAAATTATTTCCATAAGTTTATAATGCAGAAGAAGTGTTATGAAGTTTGAATGTGAGCGGGAAAGCCACAGAACCATGCATGAGGGGTTAACATTTAGAGGATCAAATATTGACCATTGAATGTCAGAGATCAACAACCAAGAACAAATGTCATATGGCCCAGCAAATCAAAATATAGAGTGAAATTTATAAAAAAAATGTTATAATCTCCAACGGCACGATGGCTTAGTAGGCTGGTGGGATGGTAACTCGGTAACATACCAGATGTAGGAAAATGGTTGATGTGCAGTGATTAGATATTTTTAAATGTCAGTGCCCCAGTGAGATCATTGCCAGGTGAATATGCCACGTGTCAGGACAAGTGTAGTCCACGTGGAGACAACAGGTCAGTGTGTGTATTATGCCACATCACATCAGCATACCAAAGATCAAGGATTTAGAGAGTTATCATGGTGGAAAACGTATTGAGGGCTTGGAAAGATGGTACCCTGGTGGTCTGGTGGTTCTGGTGATCGATATTGACATATTGGATATCAGATTGAGAAAACAACTTGTGAGTGGAATGTTAAATACCATGTGAGCCAGTAGGTCGGTGGCCACGTCAATGCCATGTGCCATGATAAGTAAGTGCCACATAATTCAATAGAGGTATAGGAAGTCCACACCATCACAAGAAGCTCTACAAATTCCATGCACAATGCCACATGTTAGGCATGTACTTTTCCAAGTTAGCTAGCACATATAAAAGGGTTCCACATGGAGACTACATCATATACTATGTCACTTCAACATAATTAGGAGTATGTAATGCATGCATGTGGTTAATGTCTCGGTGGCCCAGTAGTCTAATGGACACAGTGGCTGGAACCTAGACAATAAGGTTCCATACATGACTGATATTGGTTCAACGTGAGGTAAAATCATATGTGTGGTAGGTCAATGGCCTGGTGTCCCGGTGCCCTGATAGGTTGGATTGGACTAGACCAAAGCAATGTTAAAGAACATTGTTGAAATACCTAGGGGATGACATCTCGAGGACCTGAGTAGCCAGCAAATTAGTAATTCTAGTAGCTATATGACCCAGTGTTACACATTATTTTTTTCAACCCTATGACCATTAATGATGTACACCTATCCTTTGTCTTTAGAAGGATCAATTGCCTTAATCCCTGAAGAAGAATGAAGAAAAAAATTCCCAAAGAGATGAAATTATCTTTTGCTTTGTAAAAATCCATGTAAACAAGGATCGTCACACCTTGATCTACGATGAAGGTGAGAAGATATAGAATCGACGTAGGTTTCACCACAGTGTCCTGCGACATCGTCGCAATTTTCTTAGTGTTAATGGTGCGATGATCGCCCGTATGAAGCAAAAGATAAGCTTCTCGACACTTCTAGAATAGAAGCTTCAAGGGTGAGGTGTCCTCCAATCGGTCTGGATCTGAGTTGCATCACTATTCTAGTGGGATCATCCTAACCTCCTCACCCTATCCTTTTCAGCTTATAAAAGGAGGGGAGTTCTCATGGGGAAAGTTAGCTTGGGAATGGTTAGAGAATTTTTGGAACTTCATCTTAATTATAGAGATTCAAATAATGAGATATTATTCTAGCTAAGACTTTGGATTAGCTTCAGCTATAGCTAATTCATATGGAGTGTTTGGGCCCATGTTGGATTTGAGCTACATATTTGTCAAGTTGAGATCATAAGTAGTATTCAGATCTACAGTCTCAGAATCCATGGAGCAGAAGTGTGTGGGAAGCAAGGAACTGTTGGAAGGGACCCTACAACATTAAAGCATTGGTTGTATTCTCCTTTTAATATTTCTAATATAGTAATATATTTCTTTCCCATAAAATTTTCCTTATTTTATTGTATGACTCCTTGATCACATACATAAGTTTTGTTAAGTATACATTGTTTCTTTCACTTCATTGGCTTATGTCTGTTTATAGGTTCAGCATCCCATAAGCCTTGAAACAGAGTGAGGATGACACTAGAAAGGACATGTGACATTTAAAAGGTATGTCATTTATCTCTTCTTAGTTAGTATGCTTGACAATTAAAACTTAGGGAAAGTTTTATATTATGTCTTGTTTTGTTCTAGTTTCGGGGTGAAACTAGGGAGATCTGTTTGTGTCCGCACTTACCGATTTGTCCTGAAACATCGAGTGGTCCCAACGATGAGGATGACTGAAGAAAATATCGACATTAGTGATTGAATCCATGACTGATCCAATGGATGATATTGGATTGGGGTATCGATGCAGAGGTGATGGCATGATCCCGTAGCGAAAAAGGCTCAGTAAACCAATAACCTAGTGGTTCTAGTGGTTGGTGGTCAGACCAGATCAGAAAAATATAATATATCACAAGGAAAAATATAGAAATTTCCTTAGTTCCCCGGTGGTTTCGATATCCTAGGAATGTAGAATATGATCAACGGTCGTTATTTATTTTAGGACTCTGAAAATTTTTGAGAGTTAATGGGTATACGGTGTGTCTCATATCCCATTGATCCCAACTACACAATGATGTAGTGAACCATCAAGCAATCAAATCAGTGATCATGAGTAAACCCAAGGGGAGATTAGATGGTTGTTGAGAGACAAGGCTTCTTGTTGTGTGGTATGATGGGTAGAGAAAAAATCAATGACCACTATCAAATTCAAGGATATGCATCATATCATTGATAATTTTTTAATCTTATGCTATATTATGTGAGCAAATTGCACATGAAACTGAAGGGGGGTTTTATGGTTTTGAAGGATTTGTAAACCTCAATTTTTATAAAAAGCATGTATCTGGAGCCGACCTAATGAACTATTTACTCTTGTGGACAATTTTTTTAATGTATGGGCTCTGTAAGTTATGAATCCATAATCGTTTTGAATTAGAGTTGTAGTTCAATGGAGAGTATGTGAAAATTAGAGAGATAAGGTTTTGAGGCTTGTGAGAGTGTGCGTTGTGATGGAAGGAAGTGAGAAATTATGAAATTGAAAAACTAGAAGTGGAAGAATACAGATATGGAAGAAATGTAAATAATGAATATCCAATATATTAAGCATACTGGAGAATTCAAGAAAACCTTCCAAAGAAAATTAAGGAATATAAGTATTTTCAAGGTGCTAGGTTGGAGCCTGCAAGAATTGATGATTTGGTGCTCAACTAAGGGGATTGGTGTCTTATGTAGGTTGGTTCCTGGAAAAATTATTTCTGAGTTTGTGCTCAGGAGAGGATATTTGTGTCTCTTGCAGGTTGGTTCCTGCAAGCATTGTAACTATGGGTTGGTGCCTACATGGTTTTATAAAATAACTAATTTTTGGTTTTCTCCCATTTGGGTTTCCACTTAAAATATTTGTGTACTATGATTATGTTAAACATGGTTAGTTCTCTGCATTGTGAATTATAATATCTAGAATGTTTAATGAAAGTTAAAAAGAGTTTTAAAATTGCTAAAATTGTGCAATATTGATTCACCCCCCCCCCCCNTCCCCCCCCCCCCCCCTCTCGATATTAGTGTATATTCCAACAATTGGTATCAGAGAAGTTTCCTTTAGAAATAGTCTAAATATTAGAAGGTAGATTCCTATGGCACACGTGGACAACCAAGATAGAGTCTCCAAATATCCATTCTTTGATGGATCAAATTATGCATTATGGAGCATCATAATGACAGTATATCTGCAGTCATTGGGATATGATTTCTGGAAGGCATACAAAGATGGATACACCACCATTGAAAGTCACATTTATGATGTAGGTGTTAAGAATATTAGTGAAAATAACTCCAAATCCATGAATTCTATTCTCGATGGATTAGCAAGCTCATAATTTACTAAAGTCATGCATTATGTATGAACAAAAGAAATTTGGGATAATTTGCAAAATACATATGAGGGGAATGAGAAAGTTAAGAAGAAAAAATACAAACTCATAGGGGATGATTTGAAAATATCAATATGGGAGAAGATGAAGATATAAAAGCCTACATTCTTCATGTGGATGAAATAGACAACACTATCAAAGGACTAGGTGAAACCATGGATGAACAATTTGTTGTACAAAAGGTTCCCAGAACACTTCCTTCAATATTTGACCCCAAGGTATCTTCCATTGAAGAAATTAAGGATTTAGACAATATAACAATGGATGAATTACATGGAATATGTATGTCTTATGAAATGAGATCTATGAAAGACAAACCATCAAATCATGAGGCAACATTCAAAGCATCAAAAGGAACAAGCTCAAAAGGACACCAAATATATGAATCCTCGGAAGAAGAGTCAGATGTTGAGGAAGAAAACTTCATCAGGAGGCTCAATAAAGGAACTGGAAAATACAAAGGTAAACTCCCTTTCAAGTGATTTGATTGTGGTAAAGTAGGAAATTTTTCTACTAAGTGCCCATACAAAAGGAACTCTAATTTTAGAAAAAACAAAGATCATTATATAAGTGACAAAATTGAAGAGAAAAGGAAGAATTATAGGAAAAAGAAAAATTTATATGCACATGATGAAGGTAGCTCCTCTGATGAAGAAGAAAACAACACTGAAGATGTTTTATTAATGGCCATCAATGAATTCTTTGAAGATTAAACCTCAAAACATGAAGACCCTGATGAGGAAGTGTTACGAGGAAAATCACTCTATGGCACGGGGTAAACCACAACAGATGGAATGACTACATAAATCAACTCTAATATCAAGTATTCTATATAAATAAAATGCTAGCAAGATAAGGCCCAGAGCCTACCTCATCCAAACATTCGATGAAGACCATCATTGAGCACACAACTCAAAGTTTTATACTTGCAACTTGTCCTCAACAACCAACATATGCAAGCATATGGTAATAATATATAATGTTAGTATATAAAATAGCATAATTCATTAACATACATGACAAATACGCCCATGGAATAAAAATTCAAATATTTGCAAGATATCGATTGGACGAGAAAAGAGTATTTATATTAAAATAATCAACAGAAGTATACAAATGACAAACTTTTGTGTCGGCACGTCTCGGAACTGAGAAACTAAGTCCCTTCTAGCTGGGCTTCCACAACTTTAATCCTCCGCCAAAGGCAAGCTCATATAAAGGATACAATGAGGTTCTCCATCAAAGAGGGAAGTGCATGGGGGTTGAACAATATGTTCATACTTTCAAGGATAAAGGGATGCAGACTCAATGTGAAGTGAAATTTATCTAGAGTATCTTTTCTCTAAAAAGTTGAATCCTCTCCTCTTCCATGGTTTGCATATGGATCAATTTATAGCCTTCAATTGGAACTAAAGGGCCTATTCAAAACATTTCTAGTATATGGAAGGTCAATGATCATGGATCTCGTGATGTGACATGCAAACCCGACACAAATTTTAATTTTGAGCACCAAACGCGATGTTCACAGGTTGTAGTGGTCCAACCTGTGTATATGAATGTTGTCTAACTGGTAGGGCACGCATATGTGGAAAAATATGATTTTTTCGCTCTGGGAAGTACGAAAGGGGACTTCAATTCTGCATAGGGAAATGTAAATGCCATCCAAGAAAGTTGCATGGGTGTTACACATTATTTTCGTCATCCCTATGATCGTTAATGATGTAAACCTATCTATTGCCTTTAGAGGGGTCACAGTGGTCTGAGTTCCTGAAGAGAGAAGGAAGAAGAACTTTTCCTGAGAAAAGAAGTTGCTTTTTTCTATGTAAAAACCTTATAAAAAGAAATGTACGCAGGTTGCTATATAGGTAGGGTGCGGAAATGACCAATTTCCGCAGGTTGCTATATAGACAGGGTGCGGACTTTCCGCAGGTTGCTATATAGCCAGGGTGCGGAAATGACCAATTTCCGCAGGTTGCTATATAGCCAGGGTGCGGAAATG
>ML777668.1:822621-858037 GCA_009831015.1 Picea engelmannii
TAGTACAGATTGGTAAAGAATTGGTAATGTATTTCGGCCATCAGATGCTCTTCTGACCTCACACATTAGGGGGCATCTGTTATAACCCTAAATTTCACTATCCATGCTTACCTGGCATCAGGCCAACTCATTGCCCTTCATTGTCAAAGCCATGTTGAACAGACTCTTTAAAAACATCTCAAATCAAGTAACCCACACCCTAACCCACTGTTGGGCATGTTGGAATGCTGGCAGGCCTTATACTGCACGCGTTGGAATGTGGGTTGGCCCACTACAGCGAGCGTTTACCTAACAAAGAAAAAAATCAGGAAAGTTTCCGCCGGGACGAAAAGCTTTGGGTCAGTTAACTGGAACTCCCAGCCATGCATGGCCGAGAGTTCGTCTAAAACCCTATCTCCTTCTAGCCTATAAAAGAAGGGGCAAGGGTACTATTCAAGAAAGGAAAATCATAGCAAAGAAACTCTGCCCAATTTTCGAATTAGTTTTGTCCCAACCCTTTAGCCTTTCCTCAATCTTTAGGAGAATTCAAGCAAAGCAGTTGGAGGACAAAGAAGAAGAGGAGCCCAGGATCAGGATCGAGGAACGGTGGCCGGTCTCTATAATCATTGTAAGTTGATTCATCTTGAGATTAATAAAAAGATACTTTTCCCATCCCAAATACACGAGTTTTATATGTTTTATTTGATTTGTGTTTAATCTCTAACCCTCTAGTAGAACAATAGCATGCATGCGTAGTTTTGTCTTGATTGCAGGATCGCTTTTTGGAAGGAGCAGCAGCATAAGCAAGGGGATAAAGCTCAACAAAGGATCTACACCAACCGACGATAAAAAGGTTAGTTGTTTCTTCCCATGTTTGCATGTGAAAAAGGGTTTTAGGTTTGGGTAGAAGGTTAAAAGTTATTTCTTAAGGGTCATGATCTGCATGCAAGTTTAAGCCCTAGCTTGTTAGTCCGTAGGGTAGAATAACCCCACAACACTATCACAATAACATTTCCAAACAACATATCAAAACAACTTGTCTCATCAATCTTATCAACCAAATCAGATCTAATCATAAAGATCAATCACCAAGAAAAATCTTAAATATGTGCATCAATGAGGCATATCACAACAACTCATAATCATCACCAATATCAATATGTGCTTCTAATAATATACCCATACAAGTATGTTACATCATCCATAAACCATGTGTCAACAATACTACTAACAAGTCCCTCCAACCATGTACCAATCATGTATCAACTACTCATTAACTATGACTCATCAAGATGTACCAACATCATCAACTATACACCTCATGTATGTGCCAACTCATCAACTACTTGCTTCAAACATGTACCCAACATGTACCTCAGCCAAAATCCCTCATCAATTTAATCATCCAAATCTGATTTGTAACTCTATAATAGACCTAGTGTATATGATCACATACCTGCAAACCTTCCTTAACTTTAACAACAAGAGACTAGCATTTTCATCAAACTTTACTTTAGTCTCACATGACTAGTTTTGGATTAGTCAACAACCATAACTTGAAATAATCATAACTATGTGTTTGTAATGAATAAAACTCTGAAAATGTTACACAATGTTCTTTAGTGTCTTTTGTGCAATTCCTCCATATTTCACTACTTGGAACCTCTCATAAAAGGATTTATAGGAAAAATTGCATACCTTATTGAATTATGGCTTATTCTAGAGAGTGAACTTGTAGAGCATGCCCTGCATGGAATATTTGTTTTATGGATCTAAAAATTGTACACATAATAATAAATACTATACTCTAACCAATACATTTGATCTTACTGAATTTGGATCTATTATAAATAAGTTATGATGTTTTTACCTGAAACACCTACTTTAGACTAGTTTCAGGACTAGCCATAAACCCTATTTTCCACAGAGTGTAACTCCAAAAATACAACGACCCACAAGATGAAATTCGTACCACAACTACTTGGATATGTTTCCTCAAATTCCTCCCAATTTCACGGTCTAAATCATTATATAAAACAAGTTATTTCAAAAATGGTGAGATGACCTGTAAATAACATACCTTAGAAAGCATCATCAAAATAATTTATCCTCCCTTGAATTTCGGCCTTCTTTACTTCACCTTCCCTCTGAAATTTGGATTAGATATCCTTTGGTTACCTCAGTCACTTGTAGATATTCAATATGCTCAAGTGTGAGTAAAATGAGAGAGTCTTTTCTCTTATTTATACTTTGATGTAGCTTCCTCAAGGGGTTACCTTTTAACCATCTTAACCCACTTTCCTTATTTTAGGGTTAACCCACTTCTAACCACTTGTCCACTTAGTAATTTCTCCATTAAATTTATTATTCAAAAAAATTATTTTGTATCCACTTTGATTCATAGTACACTCATCACTTCACTTTATTATTTAAATAATTTCTTCTTTGCAAACACTTTGACTACTTTGACTTTTTGGGGCTTCTAGATGACTCGTGAGGGTTCTCCAACTTCACATGGCCATAACTCTCTAACCGTGAGGAGTTATGTGATGTTCCACATAACACTGGAAATGGAATGACATGTAATATCCATCTAGAATAGTCTTTCCTGCAAATATATCAAAACTTATACCATTATCCACCAAACAAACTTGGGTCCATTACCCAAACCTGGGTTCTCCAACTTCACATGGCCATAACTCTCTAACCGTGAGGATTTATGTGACATTCCACATAACACTAGAAATGGAATGACATGTACTATCCATATAGAATATTCTTACCTTAAAGTATATTAAAACCCATACCATTATACATCAAACAAACTTGGGTCCATTACCTAAACCTTTGTGCTACTGGAATTCGCTACCGAAATTTCTCCAAGGGTTGAAATCAATCACTAAGGGTTGAAATAAATCTACAATATAACTCTCCAATGGTTGAAATCAATGAAAACCAGCAATCCATACCAACTGTCCATCAATCTAAGCCAACTGTCTGACACACAACCTCTACTTGTCCATTTTCCTGGGGATACTAAGGGGAAGAATGCCCATGCTTAAACCATAGTTTTGATGCTAATTCCTTCATCATTTCATTCTAAAAGTGACTACCATGATCAGTGAAAATATCCTTTCGGATTCCAAACCAGGCTATAATGGTTGAATATGAATAATGTTGTATTCTTACCATCATATTTAATGGTAGGCATGGCCTCTGCTCATTTAGTGAAGTAATCTATGTCCACAATAATATGTTGATGCCCCCCAGCCGAAGCTGGGTTACAGTCCATAAAATCCACCCCCCACTTGGTGAAGGGACCGATAGTGATGACTTGTTGAAGAGGGGTTGGATGCGAGTGAATTGTCTGAGTGAACACATGGAAAGGGTGACACTTCTTGACTACTTCAACACAATATTTAAAAATTGACGGCAAAAAATAACCGGCTCGCAAATTTTTTTGGGTTGTCGCAAGCCCAGATAGATGACCACCATAAGCACCACTTTGACAATCATTAAGAACAAACTCAGATTCCTTGTGAGTCTACTGGAAAATTCCTCCAAGATCCTACCTCATCTAAGAGATCAGTAGACTCACGAGGATCTACATCGATATCGTCCTCGTGAGTCTACCAGAAAATGCCTCATATTGGTGTGGATTGTTTGCCTGAAGAAATTTATATCCACACCGATTTCTTCAAATAATTTTGTGACGTGTTCTCTTGGTAATATGAAGAGATGCCAAGGATCAACCCTAGAATTGTTGAACATGAGATCAAGACGTATCCCTATGTTAGACCTGTTGGACAATGCCTTAGAGTTTTTAATCCTAGGAAGGTCCCTGCTATTAAGGAAGAGGTAGAGAAACAACTTAATGTTGGTTTCATCTACCCGGTTCTCTTCACTAAATGGGTATCCAACCCCATTCTTGTGGATAAGAAACAAGGAAACATCCATGTGTGTATCGATTTTCATGACCTGAATAAGGTTTTTCGTAAAGACAACTTCTCGACTCCTTTCATTGATCAAATTCTCGATGAGTGTGCGAGAAGAGAAGTTTTGTCCTTTATGGATGGATTTTCAAGGTATAATCAAATTCATATCAAACCCAAGGATCAACATAAGACAAAGTTCAATATCCTACCTCTTCCAAGTGTTCGACAAAGACCATCTTTGAGTACGTAACTCAAAGCTTTATATCTGCAACTTGTCCTCAAAAACCAAGATACACAAGCATATGGTGATAATATATAATGTTAGCATATAAAATAGCATAATCCATTAACATACATGAAAAATGCACCCATGGAATAACAATTCAAATATTTGCAAGATATCAATTGGACGAGAAAAGAGTATTTCTATTAAAATAATCAACAAAAGTATACAAATGACAAACTTATGTGTCGGCATGTCTCGAAACCAAGAAACTAAGTCCCTTCTATTTTGGCCTCCACCACTTCAATCCTCCACCAAAGGAAAGGTCAATGAGGTTCTCCATCAAAGAGGGAAGAGCTTGGGGGATGAACAATGTGTTCAGACTTTAAAGGATAGAGAGATGTAGACTCAATGTGAAGTGAAATTTCTTCAGATTATCTTTGCTCTCAAAAGTTGAATTATCTCCTCTTCCATGGTTTGGATATGGCTCAATTTATAGCCTTCAGATGGAAATGAAGGTTTGTTACGACGAAAATCTCTCTATGGCATGGGGTAAGCCACAACATACAAAAATGACTACAGAAATCAACTCTAATATCAAGTATGCTATATAAACAAATATGATAACAAGACAAGATAAAGAGCCTACCTCATCCAAATGTTCGATGAAGTCCATTGTTGATCACTTGACCCAAAGTAATACACCTTCAACTTGTCCTCAACAACCAAGAAACGCAATAATATGATGATAATATATAAATTTATCACATTCAATAGTATAATCCATCAATATTCATAACAAATATACCCATGGAATAACAATTCAAATATTTGCAAGACATTAATTGGATGAGAAAAGAGTATTTCTATTAAAATGTAATCAACAGAAGTGTATGAATTACAAACTTCTGCGTCGGTAGGCTTCGGAACCGAGAAAATAAGTCCCTTCTAGCTGGGCCTCCACCACTTCAATCCTCCACCAAAGGCAAGCTCATATAAGAGAGGAAATGAGGTTCTCAATCAAGTAGGGAAGAGCTTGGGGGTTGAACAATGTGTTTAGACTTAAAAGGATAAAGGGATGAAGACTCAATATAAAGTGAATAATTTCTCCGCAATAACCTTGCTCTCAAAGTTGAATTATTCCCCTCTTTTCCACAGCTTGGATATGGCCCATTTATAGCTTTCAAATGGAACTGAAGGGCGGATTCAGAATGTTTCCAATATATGGAAGGTTAAGGATCATGGATCTCATGACGTGACATGGAAACCCAACACCATTTTTTAATTTTGGCACAAAACCTGATGTACGTAGGTTTTAATGGTGAAACCTACGTATACACATGATGTATAACTATTAGGGCGTGTATATGTGGAAAAATATTATTTTTAGCTCTGGGAACTGCAAAAAGGGACTTCAAGTCTACATAGGGAAATGGAAAAGGCCTTCTGAAAAAAATTTCATAGGGTGAGGAAAATCTTGCCATAACAAATGCCCCTTAATGTGTGAGGTCGGAGAAGTATTTGCGATGGTTGAAATACATTATAATACCCAGAAGTGGATTAATGGAGACCCGGCTAGACGAACTAGTTGCTTATGAGAATATTACAATCTTCACTGAATTTGCGCACATAGCTGCAAATTTGAATTACACTGTAGATCCATGTGAAAATATACCAAAAAAACATTCATGGCCATGAATAGGAAATACAAAGGTGGCTACATGTCGAAGGTTTTCATAGTCATGAACAAGGCTTAGTAAAACCAGTTTCAAAATCAATATGAAGATATATGTATACAATGGAGTAAAATATAATATCCCATGATCATTGAAGTCACATAGGTACTAGTCCAATGAAAGATAGAAACAACTCAGGAAAGTTGCATCTATGAAATGATGTATTCATGTCTTCTACACGATCCTCCAAAGTTGAAACTCTACATTGTGTGAATAAAGGAGTTCAGGTCGAACATAATGATACTTTGTTTTATTATTGGTCATTAAGGTATACCTTTAACAAACATGAGATAGCCTATCAATAATGAAAGTAGGTATCAAGGCACCGAGTACATTCTTACAAGTGTGAATAAAGGATTTGTGGTCAAACACTTGAATAATCCATCGATCAGGAGACATTAATGTATTCCCAATTGTCGATGGTGAGAGAACCTGCCACTAATGACTGCAAGGCTCTAGGTACTCATAGGACTCTAGGTCTTGTTTCCAAAATAGATGGGTTGAACTCGATGCAAGGAGACCTGCTGAAAGGAGAGCATTGAGGCATCTCTCATCATTCATCACAAGGTACAAAGAAGGATCTTGATGATTTGGAGGAAATCATACAAAGAACATGTTCATTAACCAACGAACATGTGTGTCTTTCGCATGTGACAGATGCAAGCGGTACACAAAAAAGACCCTATGAATAGCAGTCAATAAGGAAAATTGTTGACAAAGGTGAGGAACCCACCAATAAGGATAATGGAATCCAGGACACTACATGAATCCCAATGTGTGAATATATTTTGTGTTGTCGAACATAAGGGAAACCCCCCATTCAGCTACCAATGATGAAATGTCAACTGTTGGGTTCAAGCTTACATACCAACAATGAAAGTAGGACCAAGGTACAAGATAGGACTACAACTTCATGTAACTCTGAGACATACTAAGGGTATGGCCGACATGCAAAGTCAAGATTTCTGAGGAATGGCCTACACAAGTTGATAGACATCCTTTGAACAAGAGCATGAGACATATGGAAGACTCTGGCAGCATAGAATCAATGATGAAATTTTGTGATGCATGAGGCACCAATCAAACTCTCCATAGGGACAGGAAGAGTAACTAGTCAGGGGATTAAACTCTAAGTAACGATATCAGCTTCCTAAGGTTATGCTAAACAAAAAAAATTGATGACAAGTGGACTCAAAAGTTTGTTCTCTGTTCAAAGGCAACACGACTGCTGCCAATATAAGATAATATTATTTTCCCACCCATATGTTTTTGTTTTTTCATAGTCAAATTAATGTTATGATACATAGGAGGAAACAAGTGTCACAAGTAAGCAACTAGTTCCAACAATGGAACATACCTATGCTCAATGAAAGGATGTGCATGCAGGAGATGGACACTCAGGGGAATGTTTCCTCTTGGGTATAGGGTGTCAAGTTGCAAAGGATATAAACAAGGCTCTCCTTGGTTGATGATGCAAAATTTTTAGGTGATAGGATTATAATGCAAAAGAAAGAACTAGAAATAGGCTCAATACTGCAAGCAAGAGAATGAGATGCAATTACAACTTAAAGCCAAAAAAGTCTATTTTCGTGAATTTAGTCTACTTGGTTTGAAAAAGGGATAAACTAACACAAAATAGACGTCCTTTCAAATCCAATTTACGAGTGTGAAAGAGACAAGTTCACTCGGCAATATTTTCTCTTTTTGAGAGAGTCGACAAAGAGCTTAAACTAGACTCGTTGGGAGTCCCTCTAGGTATAGGTCGGCATGCTTATGAATAAGAAATGAGGTTCAAACACAAATTCATATATTAGCTATAAGGGACTCCCAGTCCTACGGACAAAAATATTTGCATGGGCATCGAATGGCACAAAGGATCTAACTAGGGCACCCATGTTTGGTAAGTCTCTACCATTCAATAATGACACTTCTAGTTGTAGAAAGAAGGCTCCATGTCACTACTAAATGGGTTCAGACCTAAGGCATATGAGCTACAGTCATAGGATGATGCAAATGTGGACAATGGATTGATGAACTATTCTATATGTTGGTTGATGAAAATACATGTCCAAAGTTATGAACGAGCGACATGGTGCTAAAAACTGCAAGAATCCCTAGATAAAACCACCAAAACTAACTCCATCCACTCCCGTATTAGTCCATTAGGCTAAAATATTAGTAAAAACTATGCAAAGTGGGTAAAATTTTCTATAAATAGTAAAAAATAAAACAAATTTACTATACCATTTGTATTTTTTACCCAAATAGTGCATTTTGGACCAAATTTCCCCTGAATTTCAAGTGCTAATAGCGGGAGCCACGAGTGACGAAATCAACAATCGTCTGGACCAGGCAATTCATCTTGTTCCTCTCTTTATTTCTAGTGGATTAATATTTTCAATTATGTCTCCTTTTTTTAGCATTTTAAGGTGCAACCTAGAAACTAGGGTATGCATGGGCTATATATCATCGGGTTGCATATATGCATCCCTATACGCGATTGTTTGCAAAACATCTAGCATATATGCAGCCCTATAAGCAACTCTGTAAATTGTAGATCGCGTACAAGTCCATGGATATGGTTTTTAAAATGTTACTAACTCAAAAAATGGTTTTAATCTTGTAGGATGGTGCTAGAGTGGAGAGATAGAGAGCATGAAGAGGTGGATGTTGTAGTGGAGAGAGATTTAGGGGCCTAGATGGCTTTAAAAATATGTGGGATATATAAGTTTTTGGATCTCAAAGGTATGAGGGCTCAAGTGAGACTGCTCAAGATTCTAGTGAACTACTGGGATTTGGATATGGAGACCTTCAACCTTGATGGAAAACCATTGAGTATTGAAGTTGAGGACATATACTTATTAACAGGATTTTCATGTCGGGATGAGGTGGTCAACATCAAATCCCAAAGAGCTAGGAGTGGAATTAACATAGAGTACTACATATCCACCCATTGCATTGCAGGGACCGAGAAGGTAGGGAGCCAACTCCCGATCAGAGAGATCAACAATCCAAGTCTTAAGATTGCTTTCCTAGTGTTGAAACGAATCACAGGGTTGACCTCTTTGCACTAGGCATCGAGGCCACATATGTTCTATTTATTGGAGTGCTTGCGACCCATGTTTTAAAATTGTTGCACCTCAATGTTGGCCAACATGAAGAGCCAGTTGATAGACTGCAAACTGGGTAGAAAGAGGAACTTCGGGTTCGCGTCTATCCTGTGTAGTTTTTTCTTCGAGTGTGTTCTAGGCTTGGGCCCTAGAGTCAATATTGTTCTGCATGGACCTCGCAATCCATCCATGGCATGGTGGATCGAGGTGATGAGGCGGCAAGGAGGTGGTAGGGTGCCAACACCCTAGAATGACGATTTTTTCTTCTGGTAGAGTCGGCAGGTGATGGCTCTGTAGGACTACCCTTATGAAGGGATTGACATCAGAGGAGATACAGACATGTCGTTATCACCAGGTTCCACCTATAGAGAAATAGGTATGCAAAAGTTTTTGAATATTTCATTTTTTTGTATTTTTGTAAGAAAACAAACATTTTTGTATGATGTCCAGTACTAACTAAACATGTTTGTGACATATATGTGGGTCCACGATCGTCAGAAAAAATTCCATAACATCAGCGGAGGAACTGAGGGGATGATCTAGCGGGAGAGGATTTTGATAGAGTTATTCAAAACGTGCAGGGCAACCTGTCTCATTTGACACAAAGGATTCCCATGGTTTAGGTAGAGGATCTGCCAGAGGTGATGCAACGACAGGTGGTAGGTGTGCCCCATGCTTGGGTACGACTCTTTCAGAGTCTCAAAAACTCCATAGTATGATATCATGATGCATATCCGGTGCCACAGGCGTATATGTCGTGATTAATGTATGGTCGTTCATATATGTATTTTGAGGGTGTGAGCCCCCATTTTGTACTATAACACCATATGTTTTTAAGAGATGAAATATATAAAAACATTGATCTTCGGATTTACTTATATTACAATGTGTACATTGATGAAAGTGTTTTATTTTCTTTAGTTATGTGACAATTTCCAATCTAAAACAAAATTAGAATATGCCTCGGATACATAATTAGAAATTCTAGGTTTGTGATTATAAGTAATAAAATCAAAATGTTGTTCCAAAAGTCATATCCATAAGAATAGTCAGAGTAGAGTAGGGTCTCGTACACGGTAACTATTGTTCAACTGACATACTACTAACTGGGAGTCTAGGCAAACTTCTAAAGAGTGAATACCATGTGAAATGGAATCGCGTAAAATTTCTATAACGACACTATATTTAGCCAGATTATTCGTTGATGGTCATATAAAAACACCACCTGAAGACACCAGTAGACCCTCGAGTGAGTAAACAACCCAAGAGGAGGAATCTAAGTTCCATGTATGATGAATAGCCCCATATACGAATCCTAAGTAGACCGAAGACTCCGTTGACATCTGCCAACCAAGGGAAAACTTGATAAGAAAACTAAAGAGGAAAATATCTATACACTAAAATACATTAGTATACAAATATTTACACTCAATATTGGGGGTCAAGCGTAATATATTTTCAAGTAGATCCCATTCATGGGCTCAGCCAACATATTCCCCTCATAATCTTCTAATTCATAGGCTCATTTTTCTAAGACATGTCGCATGATATAGGGAGCATGCCACATGGGTTTGAACTTGCCTACCCCCAGTGATTCTTTGGCTTCATCGTATAGAAGGACCAATTCACCCTCAATGTACTATCAAGGATAGACAAACTTATCATATTGTACCTTGACATGTCGTTTATTTGCTTCGATAGTCGTGGAGGTGTCTAGACTCTCTAGGTGTATGAGGCATTGTTCGAGATCAGAAGTGTCAGGTAGGAGCGCAACTACCAATCTAACAGAAGGGATTTCACATTGAATAGGTAGGATCGACTCCACATCGTGCACTAACTGGAAAGGAGAAAACATGATGGATGTCTTAACGGGGTTCGATATGCCCAAAGTGATGGATAAAGCATGATATGCCATTCATATTTGCTTTGGCTGACAGTTTTCTGTAAAATGGTCTTGAGAGACTTGCTCATGGCCTCTACTTGTCCATTTTCCTACAGGTAGTAAGGGGAATAATGACCATGTTTAAACCCCAGTTTCAATGCTAATTATTTCATCATTTCATTCTAAAAGTGACTGCCATGATCAATGACAATCTCATTTGGGATTCCGAACCTGGATATAATTTGATTGAACACGAAGAAAGCAGTAGTCTTACCATTGGATTTAACTGTAGGCATGGCCTTGGCCCACTTATTAAAGTAGTCTATGTCCACGATAATGTGTTGATTCCCCCTAGCTGAAGTTGGGTTGTAATTCACAAAATCCACCCCCCACTTGGTGAAGGGACTGACGGTAATGACTGGATGGAGAGGGGTTGGATGCAAGAGAATCTTCTGAGTGAACACCTGGAAAGGGTGACACTCCTTAATCGCATCGACATAATATTTAAAAATAGAAGGCCAAAAATAATCGGCTCACAAAATTTTATGGGTTGTCACAAGCCCGGATAGATGACCACCACAATCCCCACTGTGGTAGTCTTTCAGAATAGACTCAGATTCTTCGTGAGTCAAAAAAAGATGCAAGATATTGTCTACTCCTTGGTGATACAAAGTGTCATCGACGATAAGGTAGTTCTTAGCCTGGTATCATATACGTCATCATTCATCTCTTGAGAGATGCTGAGGGAACTTCAAAGTTTGAATATAGACAAAAATATCTCCATACCAGGGGTCTAACAAAAAGACAAGGAAAATGTGTTCATCCGTAAATGAATCAACATGAATAAAATCCTCATCTAACCGAGGGAAGTCAGATATTAACTCTGCAAAAGCTAGTGATTTCTTGGATTTCACAGAAGCGAATATGAGATCAAATTCCTGTAAAAGGACAATCCGTTTATTGTATTTTTCCCCTATGATATGCCTAGTAAGGACATATTGAAACACATTTTCATCGACAACCACATTAGTTTTGCAAAGCAATATATATTGTCATAATCATTGAACTGCATGAATGAAAACCAAAGCTATCTTTTCAACATGAGAATATTTGAGTTCAAGGTCGACTAAGTTTCGACTAAGATATTAAATGACGTTCTCATGGAGCTCGTCATCCTCCTGAACCAACACCAAACCAATCGTCTCTTTGGACGTGGAAATATAAAGAAATTAATATCTATTGTAGTCAGGAGACTTCAGCAGAGGCGTCGATACCAAGGATTTCTTCAAATCGTCGAAGGATTCATGGGCTCACTCATCCCAGATAAAAGGAGTGTCCTTCTTTAAGAGATGCATGAAACCCTTAGTAATATTGGAATAGTTCACTATAAACCATTGTAAAAAGTTAGCTTTCCCCTGTAAACCTTGAAGTTGATGAATAGTGCATGGGGGAGGCAATTGAAGTATTGCCTCAACCTTTAATGGATCCACCATGATCCTAGTCTCAGAGACTAAGAATCCTAGAAGACGACCTAACGTAACACAAAAGATGCATGTATGAGGGCTTAAATGGATACGGTAATGGAGGCATATTTCAAAAACTAGATGAAGGTGGGTAGGGTGATCCACTCTATTATGGGAGTGAGCAGCGAGATCGTTGAGATAGGCTTCAACTATATGCTTGTGATCATGAAATGCGAAGGTCATAGATCGTTGGAAGGTTTATCCAATGTTCTTAAGGATGAAAGGAATTTTACGGTATGCTAATGTACCCCAAGGACAAATAAATTCATCTTATGTTGGTCCTTGCGCTTAATCTGAATTTGGTTATACCTTGAAAAAACGTCCATAAAAGAAAAAACTTTGCTTCTCGCATATTCATTGAGAATATGATCAATTAAGGGTGTTTATAAGTTGTCTTTGGGACAAGCCTTATTCAGGTCACGAAAATCCATGCACACACGGATGGTTCCTTTCTTTTTATTCACAGGAATGGGATTGGATACCCATTCATTTAAGGGAACCAGGTAGATAAAGCCAACATTAAGTAGTTTTTCTACCTCTACCTTAATAGCATGGGCCTTCCTAGGATTGACATCTCTAATTCATTGCCGAACAGGTTTAGCATCCAGGTAGGTTTTAATCTCATGTTCGAAAATTCAAGGGTCAATTCCTGGAATCTCTTCACATAACCAAGTGAATACATCGCATAATTATTTGAAGAGCTTGGTGTAGATCAGAATTTCTTCTGAAAAACAATCTGCACCAAGGTATACATTTTCAATCTTGCCAAGAATGTGAGAGATATCAATCGTGATGGTAGGAGAGAGACTCTCCATGTTTCCCTCATCATAAATGCCATAAATATCAAGTGGAACTATGGCGTGACCGACTATCTCACTCAAGGTAGATCCAAAATCATCTTGTTCGATTCTAGCAAGCTCTGGGAGAAAATAAGAGTGATGGTGCATATCATCCCATGGCCTGTCAGAACCATTCATGGCCTCTACAATTGCTTCATCCAAGGGTAAATTATCATCGAGGAAGTCATGTGAAAAATATGATGAAGTGGCCCATATGGGCTCGAGAACATGATCATCCTCATCCATCTGCGAGGTAATAGGATTTGGATCGGCAGAAGAGTCAAGAATAGCCTGATATTCTATCTCCATTGTCGATAGTGGCATAGACATTCCAGTATGTGACTAACCTTCACAAGACGCAGTCAAGGAAGGTATGGTCCAAGGATCGTTAAAATACAAAGTGTAGAAAGGAAAGGACCTCATTGATGAATTATACCTACTGGACCATACCTTCCATATTATGATCTTCCCATCATGAGGAAAGCAAAGAGTACGAAAGATGGAAGATACGATTGTAGTCATAGCATAAGTCCAATTGCATCCTAGTAATAAGTTATAGTCAAGGGGCACATCAACCACCTCGACATCCACCACCATCGTCTTCCCACCTAACTGGACTGGGAAGGCAAGAATAATATTGTGAGGGCGGAAAGAATGATCGTCAAAAGCATTCAACATGGTTGGAGATTGAGAAAGGTTCGAATATCCGAGGGATTTCCAACAGACCATGGACATAATGCATGTTGCAACTCCTTCATCAACAACAATACGTTTGATGGTATACTTTGAGTAACCCATGTGGATTTGGAATGCCACATGGTAAGGCAAGTGAGGATTCACATCCATGACATCAAACTTGATAAATTTAGAGCCACTGGAATCTAGAGCTCCTAACACAGATAAAAATGCATTCCTTTGTGAAGGAAATGCCTGGAGTACCTCCAGAGCTGACATCGCACAAGGGGTTTGACCCAGATCCTCAACAATAGAGTAATTTTGGGTGGCTCTAGAATTGGGATTGTGGCTAAAGCACTTGAGTACTCCTTTCGGAATACGAGGTGGGGGGTCTGGTTTTTCGATCTGTAAAGGCATCTCTAGAGGAGGGGGAGACTCTAGACTAGGTACAGTCTGTGAATAACTGTAATCACGAGATTGAGTGGATACATTAACCTCAGACTTAACCATATTGATGTATATATGGTCACCATCTTGCATCAGTGGGTTTGGACTCCCACTCACCACATTTATGGCATTCGAGGAGCTGGAGGCCATGTGATGATTATGTGGAAAAGGATTAATCATCACAATGGGCAGGAGAGATAAAAGCCTCTTAGCTTCCTCAAGTTTGGGGCACAAGTGGGTAAGGTGATAATCTATACAAATCTTGCAGGTAAACTTCACCTTCCGCCTTTATTTCTTTCCCTCACCAACATTATTATTTAACTTCTCATTATTATCATTGTCCTTGTGTTTATTATTATCCTTCCCACCCTTACGATTGTTACAACGTCCTTTCTTTTTATTCCCTCATGGTTCTTGGTTACCATTCAGGTTGGTCTATGATTGCACAGAATGTACAACCGTCGACTGAGTGGGAATGGAGGGCACAAATGAAGATGGCCCTCCTACAGACTAGTTTAGAGAAAAATATTTCAACTCGCTTGTCACCAAGTCTACATATTTCACATTGGCAGACCCTATAATTCCCTCAGCATGAGGCCTGGGAATTTTTATAGGGTCATAGTTTGACCTCGGTGCGTCTAGAAGAATCTCGTATAACATCCCAGACTGATCATATATAAGATCTAACTGTTGGGATTTAAAAATCACTTCTTCCTCAAATGTAACCCCGGATGTAGAAATATCCTTCGAAATATAAGGTTGTAGAGACTTAAGGAACCACTCTAGAAGGAATTTCAAAGGTATGTAAGACTTGATCAACCTCTTCTGTCTATGCCACTCTTGGATTTGATTTGAGATATGGGTGGATTTTTCCTGATGGAAGGCAAACAAAATTTCTAATCCAACATCGTAATGAACCGATAATTGGAAGTGGTTGAGGAAGACTAAAACCATCTAATTAAAAGTTTTGTATGTTCCCCCTAGTAGCTCTATATACCATTTCGTGGCAACCCCCGTGAGGGTGCATTGAAAAAATATTAAACGAATAGAATCGTTGATAAGGGAATTCGAAGAGAACCAAAAATGAAAAGTAGTGACATGATCACCGGGATCCTCACCAGTCTTGCCTTTTAATTTTGTAATATCTAAAAGAAGATTGGTGGGGCTAGGGGGCCATGTCATATCATGACGCATAATTTCATGTATTAATCTATACAATTCTAGTATATTGAGCATGGACAAAAAAGGAATATGGGGTTGCGACATCTGGCCCCAAGCTATCGGGAAAGATTTTTGTTTGGGAATCGCAACCCATCCAGGTTTCTGGTATGCACCATGGCCCTATCTGGGATTGCAATACCCTCCTATGAATTGATTCATGAAGGGTTGGTTGGGCACCATTCCAATAGGAATGTTATGATGAGGTTTGAAAAAATTGCCCCCACCTGGAGTAGCTCCAGGTTGGGGGTTTCCCAAGGTATAAAAATGACCTCCACTAGGTGTGAATCTAGAGGATAGAGGTGAATTCGACATGCCAAACGTGTTGTTCAGAATCGGTGTAGATTAGGTAGGTGTAAAGGATGGGCTGTAATAAGTAGATTGTCCTCTAGGTTGACCAATCCATCCAGGAGCATGAGGACCAGGATTAGACCCAGGGTGAAAAGGAAGAATGCCTCCAACTGTAGGATTCGTTTGTGGGATATGAGCCTCACCAAACAAAAATGGAGTGTGTGAAGGAGCCATGCCCCCAAGTCCAATACTAGTATTCGGATTAGATGTTGGGATGGAGGATGAAAATTGTGATGTGAAATTCGGCATACCATAAGAAAAAGGGCTAGAGGCCATAGGGATGGACTAAATATTGTATCTCGGCGAGTGAAAAAGGGACCCAAAAGGGTTTGTGGCTATAGGTTGAGCATTCACTATAGTATGGACAGGAGTGATGATAGGAACCTCCGGTACTACAACAATTGTGGTTGAAGGTGTCGAAGGAGTGTTGTTAACTATAGTGGGTATGGGAGTTGAAGGACTCCCGGTATCTTTCTTACTCAATTCAGTACTCATCCTTGTATGATCACAAGTCTGGTAAGTGGAGGTGTGTGTACCACATTTGATAACTTTACGCATTTTAGTAGGCAAAGACTCAAGATGCAGTGGTAATCGTAACAAGCGGCGAGACTAGGAGGAAGTTGGTCTGGCTCCATGATGACTCAAGACTTGAGAAAAAACAAATCCTAAGGCCAACTAGTAATCAAAGAGCACACCAAAATAAACAAAAGGCCAATATGCACACAAACAGGATAAAGTGGTTGAAAGGGGCCTCCCTCCCTAAAGTAGGTATGCCTCACCTAAGAGGGGCTTGACACTCCATGCAAAATATCGGAGGTATAAGAATCATTTATAAGGGCCCTCATGGGATTAACAACCATTCGATCAGATCCCCCCAGAGAGGTAATCCTCCATAAAGGTTGTGTGTTTTCCGACACTTATCTAACCCAGGGTACCTGCAAAACCCTTATCTGATGCAGGGTACCTGCAGAATAACCCCTACAAGTAACCTATGTGGTACCTATGTCAATCAACTAAGCAACCACAATATAACTGATGTGCAGGTGAACAGTCATAAGTCAGTTCCACTATATGGGCAGGGTAACAAATATCGAAACCTCTAAATCATCGCCTCTCACAGAGGTAAAGGTACTAACAATATCCCCATATACGAATAGATCCCTAGAAATATATCTGACACTAAGAAGGTATTGTGGGGTTATCCCCTCAACCAACTTCACGTGACCTCGTGCTTAACTCTGGTCTAAGCGGAGCCTCCTGACGTTACCAATTATATAATGGATTTCACCACTCCCTTAGTCAGATATATATTTTGATTTAATAGCCTTAGAGAAGTTTACTCACAAAATCCTATTCCAAGGCTCTAAATCCTAAGCTAGTTTGTGCACCCTAGAAAATAAATCATTTCTAATCAATTTTAAATTATCAACGTTGTTTTTAGTGGCCTCGCTTACTAAAAAAGGGGTGGTAGCAAAACTGATGATGTTATGACTCAACAAGTAAAATAAATGAATATGAATAAAATGCAAAGTCCTAACTTCAATTCCAAATATGATAAGCTTTCAAAATGCAATTTTCAATTTAATTCTGCAATTCAAAATAAGATGCAATATTTCCATACATGTACTAAGATCAATAATAAGAACCCAAAAGATCAAATGAAAACAATGCAAAATGTTTAATATTTTTGTATTTTCAATATAAAAGAATGAAAATTCAAGGACTGATCAATAGCTTGATATAAACATTCTATTGAATGCAATCAGAGACATACCAAGTAGGATATCAAGAAACAAACACCCAGCCCAAGATGCAAGGACAATCAATGAAAAGGATGATGGGAAAGGCACCGCCCTAAAATTCAACCAAAGAAATGTTTCCTATCACTCTCTGGGCACATAACAATCATAACAGAGACCTAAGAAGACTCAACAACCATCAAAACTTACCCAACAAACATCAAACTCAGCAACTAAGCACACAAGAATGGTGTACGCGACAGTTTAGGAGAAAACCATGTATATACGCCTCTTGAAGAAGGACATCACACGTATGTATGCGACTATCAGGTAAAAACCCATGTATATGTATTAAAGCACTTCTAGGTTAAGGATAATTCTAAGAAACTCAAACTCAAAATGAACAGAGGCTATCAAGCAATCAGGCGACAAGAAACTCAATATAAACGAGAGAAATCAAAAGAGAAAAACACTCCAAACCCCAAAAAGAAGATTCATTCCCAAGTACGATCACTAATTATTTTACGATGATAATCTCTCTATGGCATGGGGTAAACCACAACAGACAGAAATGATTGTATAAATCAATTCTAATGTCAAGTAGGATATATAAACAAATATGCTAACAAGACAAGATAAAGAACCTACCTCATCCAGACATTTGATGAATTCCACTGTTGAGCACTTGACCCAAAGTAATACACCTGCAACTTGTCCTCAACAACCAAGAAATGCAAGAATATGGTGATAATATATAAATTTAGCACATTCAATCACATAATTCATCAATATTCATAACAAATATGCCCATGGAATAACAATTCAAATATTTGCAAGAAATTAATTGGACGAGAAAAGAGTATTTCTATTAAAATGTAATCAACAGAAGTGTATGAATTACAAACTTCTTTGTCGTCATGGTTCGGAACCGAGAAACTAAGTCCCTTCCAACTGGGCCTCCACCACTTCAATTCTCCACCAAAGGCAAGCTCATATAAGAGAGACAATGAGGTTCTCAATCAAGTAGGGAAGATCTTGGGGGTTGAACAATGTGTTCAGACTAAAAAGGATAAAGGGATGTAGACTCAATATGAAGTGAATAAATTCTCCAGAGTAACTTTGCTCTCAAATTTGAATTCTTCTCCTCTTTTCCACAGCTTGGATATGGCCCATTTATAGCCTTCAAATGGAACTGAAGGGACGATTCATAATTTTTCCAGTATATGGAAGGTCAAGGGTCATGGATCTCGTGATGTGACATGGAAACCCAACACCATTTTTTAATTTGGGCACAAAACTTGATGTACATGGGTTGTAATGGTGCAACCTACATATACAAATGTTGTATAACTGTTAGGGTGTGGATATGTGGAAAAATATTATTTTTAGCTCTGGGGACTGCAAAAAGGGACTTGAAGTCTGCATAGGGAAATGGAAAAGGTGTCTTGATAAAATTTGCATAGGTTGAGGAAAATATTTCTATAACAAGGGTCAAGTCAGAACGTTTCCAGTATATGGAAGGTCAAGGATCATGGATCTCGTGACGTGACATGGAAACCCGACACAATTTTTAATTTTGAGAACCAAACTTGATGTACGCGGGATGTAGTGGTGCAACTTGTGTATACGCATGTTGTCTAACTGGTAGGGCGCGTATATGTGGAAAACTATGATTTTTTGGCTCTGCAAAGTAAAAAATGGGACTTGAAGTTTTCATATGGAAATGGAAAGGCCATCCAATCAAGTTGCATGGGGTGAGGCAAAATTATCTATAATAAGAAGGAGAGGTTAATCTTGAAGGTGAACTAATATTTACTCTAAGTGAACTGGAAAAGTTTAGAAAGAAAAATTAGTCTCTCAAGGAACAATTAAGAAATCAAAAGGAGAATTTCATGAACCAAATAGTGAAACTGAGACTATTGGTCTAAAAAGAAAATTAGAAGAAGCAAAAAGAATTGAAGAAATTTTGGAAACTAAGATCAAAGAAATGGAGGATATTTTCCATCAAAGAGAGCTTGATATTGTTTTCCTAAGAAAATAATTAGATAATAATGTCACCCAATTGAACACAAATCTGAGGTTTGAAAAGAGTTCACCAATACTAGAAGACATTCTAAATGTCCAAAGGTCACTATTTTATAGAATTGGTCTTGGATACAACAACAGTTAGAAAAATATTGATTTTGAGATACCAGAAAGAGGTGTGAAGACTCAAAGCTATTAAAATGTACTTAGGATTTCCAATCATATTGGAAACACTATAAAAATGAAGCAACCAACAAACAAAAAAAGGAAGATCAACAGAAGATCACTTATCTTCCCAACGGAGTCGAATTTGAAAAGGGTGATCCACCCAGAAGAGCTCCCACCACAAGAAGTGCTTACAATGCTATCAAGGATGATTATTTTAAAAATAAAACATCTGAAAGGTTTACTAATAGAAATTCTACACCAAGAAGACCTCCTACAACAAGGTATCAAAATCTATTTCTTGGTAACTATTTTTCTTGTCATAATTTTTGGCATAAATCCACTAACTACATGGCCAGTACAAGATATAACTATCTAAAAAGTATATATATATATATATATATATATATATATACAAGACTACCAGAAATGACTATGTAAGAAATAGATCAACTCAAGAGTTTGCAGAAAGAAACTATAATCTATTTTCTCTGCTTATGAACTCCAATATTGAGTGTTACAAATGTAATAAATTTGGCCACAAAGCACATGAGTGCAGAAGCAGATTGGAATCCATGAGATAGAACATGAATGAGAAATCTTCTATTAAATGTGAGAAAAAAAACACAAGCTTATGGAAGAAAAACCCAGATCAACAAAAAAGGGAAGAAAACAATCTAGCTCTACATGCTCGAAGCAACACAAGTCAATGATATATTAACAGTGGATGCTCCATGCACATGACAAGATATCAGAACAGGATTTTAACTCTTGATAAAACAAAAGGAAGCAATTCCATGTTTGGAAATGATAATTCTTCCAAAATAATTGGAAAAGGAACAATTAGTCTTGGAAATGATAAATCCAAAGAAGAAAATGTGTTGCTAATTGAAGATATAAACCACAATCTTCTCAGTGTCAGTCAAATATGTGATCAAGGACACACTCTTTCTTTTGACTCTCGAAAGTGTGAAATAAGAAATGAAATATCTTGTAGATCAGTTGGTACATCACTTAGGAATCCTAATAACATATACATTTTAGATGAAGTAAAAGGAGAGAAATGTTGGATGGGACAGATCAATGTTGGCTTTGGCATAGGATAATGAGACACATAAATTTTGACAATTTGGTAAAACCAACAAAAAACAGGCAGTAAGGGATCTGGCCTTAATTGTAAAACCTTCAAATCCAATTTGCAAACATTGGAAAGATGGAAAGAAGACCAAAGTCACCTTCAAAACAAAGGAGCATTCAACTTCAAAGCCTCTACAACAGAACCAAAATCTTACAAGGTTAGCACTACTTTATGATACTTATAGATTAATACACTAGAATGACGTGAGTTTCTTTTCTAAAGAAAAAAATCAAAAGAAATTGATAAATTTAAGGTGTTTAAAGAACTAGTAGAAAACAAAACCGACCTTAAAATCAAGTGCTTACGATATTGATAATGGAAGTGAGTTTACCACAAATGAATTTGAGAAGTTTAGTGAGATGCATGGAATCAAAAGACAATTTTCAATAACCAAGACACCACAACAAAATGGTGTGGAAGAAAGAAAAAGAAGGATCGTGTAAGAAATGGAAAGAACTATGTTAAATGACTCTAAACTATCAGATATTTTTTGGAGAGAAGTAGTACACATTGTTTTTCATATTCTAAACATAGTTTTTCCTAGAACAAATCATGATTAAACACCATATTAACTATGAAAAGGTAGACATGCAATATTTAATTATCTCAAAGTATTTGGGAGTAAATGTTACATAAAGAGAAGTGAAGAGAATTTGGATAAATTTGATTCCATAACAGATGAAGGAATCCTTTTAGGTTACTCATCTGACATTAAAGCCTATAGATGCTACAATATAATGTTGTACAAGATAGTGATGAGTACAAATGTGAAATTAGATGATGAAAAGTCACATGTTACAAACCAAATTTCAAAAGAAGAAAATTGTAGAGAAAATGATGAATATCTACAAGGACAACATAAAGAGGAACAAGAAGAAAATGAAGTATCAGAGGAAGAATAACGTCAAGAAGAAGAAAAAAAATAAAACAAGGATCAACAAACAAAAGAAGAAGATGAAGCAGAAACAAAAGAAACAAAAACTCCTTTAAGGTATGTACAAAAGAATCATCCTGAAAGCCAAATTCTTGGATATAGGAGTGCAGGACCTCAGACAAGGAGAAGAATAAAAAATCAAGTAAACTTTTCCTTACTATATACAATAGATCCTCATAACTTTGTAGAATCCATCCAATATGAATGTTGGATCAATGCCATGAATGATGATTTGGACCAAATTGAAAAGAATCAAACTTGGGATCTTGTTCCTAGACCCAAGGATAAAAAAATTAATAGGCACTAAATGGATTTTCAGGAATAAACAAAATTAAAATGGACATGTATTAAGAAACAAAGAAAAATATTGTGTAAGAGCTATGCTCAAATTGGAGTTGATTTTGAAGAAAATTTTGATCATGTAGCAAGATTGGAAGCAATCGAGATGTTTTTGGCATTTGTTTTATTCAAGAACTTTAAATTTTACCAAATGGATGTTAAATGAGCATTCCTAAATGGAAATTTATAGGAAGAAGTATACATAGAACAACCTGAAGGATTTCAGTTAATAGAAGATGGATATTATGTGTGTAAACTCAAGAAATCTCTCTATGGCCTAAAGCAATCCCCTAGAGCTTAGTACTTCAGACTAGATAAGCATTTACAACAACAAGGATTTAAAAGAGGAGCTATAGAAAACAAAATCTAGATCAAAAGGGAGGAAAAAGAAATGATAGTAATTTTTTTCTATGTGGATGATATAATATTTGGAAGTAATATTGACAAGCTAAGAAAAAAAAATTCTAAAGAAATGCAGAGTGAATTCAAAATGTCAATGTTATGAGAGCTATCATTCTTCTTAGGATTGCAGATATCTCAATCAAGCAAAGGTATCTTCGTATCTCAAATGAAGTACAAAAAGGAGATGCTCAAGAAGTTCAAAATGGAGGATTGTAAACCAGTCAACACCCCTATGACCACAGGATGGAAGCTCAGTAAAGATGATGAATCCATGGAAGAAGATAAAAAATTGTACAGGTCTATGATTGGAATCTTGTTGTATGTAACTACTTCAAGGCCAGATGTGATGCAAGAAGTTAGAATTGTTGCAAGGTTTCAATATACACCAAAAGAATATGATTTAAATCAAGATAATATTTAGATATATGAAGGCTACTTTGGACTATGGACATTGGCATCAAAAAGGTGAATACTTTACCTTGAAATCATACACCAATGTTGATTGGGCAGGATGTGTAGATAACCAAAAAAGCACAAGTGGAGGTGCATTCTTTGTAGGAAATTGCCTAGTTTCCTAGTTGAGAAAAAATCAATCATCAATCTCTTTGTCAACTGCAGAAGATGAATATATTGCAACAACATCTTGTTGCACACAAATTATTTGGATGCAACAAACCTAACAAGACATTCATATTGATTACAAACAATCAATCTCTATATTATGTGATAACTCCAGTGCAATAAGAATTTCTAAGAACCCTGTCATGCATTCAAAAACAAAACATATACCTATCAAGTACCATTTTCTAAGAGAACAAGTTGAAAACGAAGTTGTAAAGATGGAATATTTGCCAACAAAGGAACAAATTGAATACATATTTACAAAACCACTACCCAGAGACACATTTGATTATCTCAAACAGAAGATGGGATTCATCCCCATCTCTGATTAAGGTATGCCAACTTTAGTTTAAAGTTGTTGTGAGCTCATAAAAAACAATAGATCAGGGGAAGAGTACACAAATGAGAAAGTTCTATAATAAAATCAAAACAAGAAGCACAAACATAGGGGGGGCTGCAGAAAACAAGAAAGTTGTTGGTTGCAAAGAACATAAAATGAAGAGTACAATGAAATGGGGAGAAAATCCCTTTGCCATTGATGCCAAAGGGAGAGAGTAAATAGATAGGGGGAGACTTGATAGGTGGAGACTTGCATAAAGTAGTCAACCTATATAAGAACAAAATGATTAGATCTATGGTTGCATAGACTGGAGGATTTTTGTGCCATCAATGAAAACAGGGGAGATCATTGGAAATTCTGTTGTGATAGTAATGAATGTCATTTATGAAAAACACAGGGGGTGACTGTGAATATATTGACCTTCTGTAAGGGTCCTATGTGTTTACCTTAAATGATTGCGCCATAACAACAAGATGAGTGTGTGTAAACATGAAGGCTTGAAGAGAAATGGAAAACGAAATATAGACGAGATGGAGGAGAAAAAATTTAAATAAAGAATTGAAATCTATGTGGAATAGAAGAAGTGTAAGTATGGAGTAGTGATGATATTGGAAAAGGAATATCACGGTGGCTTGATCAAAGAATTGACGAAAATAATATATCCCACATTTATGAGGAAAAAATGATTTCCATAAGTTTATAATGAAAAATAAATGTTATTAAGTTTGAATTCGAGAGGTAAATCCACGAAACCATGCATGAGGGGTTAACTTTTAGCGGATTAAATATTAACCATTGATTTTCAGATATAAATCACCAATATCAAATGTCATAGGGCCCAACAAATCAGAAAATTGAGTGAAAGTTATAAACACAATGTTAGAAGCTTTAGTAGCCCGATGGCTCAGTAGGCTCATTTGATGATAAATCGGTAACATATCGGATCGGGGAAAATGGTTGATGTGCATTGATTAGAGGTTATGCAAGGATGATTCCCTAGTGAGTCGAATGTCAGGTGACAATTCTATGTGTACGGACAAGTGTAGTCCATGTGGAGACAATGTGTCAGTGCATGTATTTTTCCATGTCACATCAACATAATAGAGACCAAGAGTTCAGAGTGTTAGCATGGTGTACAAAATATTGAGGGCCCAGAAGGTCGGTACCATAGTGTTTCGGTGGTTCTGGTGATCAATATCAACATATTGAATAACAGATCGAGCAAACAAATTGTGAGTGCAATGTTAAATACTCGGTGAGTCGGTAGGCCAATGTCCACATTAATGCCATGTCAAAGTCATGTGCCATGATAAGTAACTACCACATCAGTCAATAGAGGTAGAGGAATTCCACACCATAACAAGAAGCTCTACAGATGCCACACACAGTGCCATGTTTCAAGCCTATACTTTTCCTAGTCAACTAGAACATATAAAAGGGTTCCACATGGAGACTATGTCATATGCTACGTCACACTGATGTATTGAATATCGAAAGTATGGAATGCATGCACAATATTAATGTCCCAAGGGCCCAATGGGTCGGTGGCCCAATAGTATGATGGACCCGATGGCTGAAAATTAGACAACAAGGTTCTATACTGGACCGATGGTGGTTCAATAAGACGTAGAAGCATATGTGCAATAGGCTAGTGACTCGGTGCCTTGATTGGTTGGATCGGACCAGATCGAAGCAGTGTTAAGGAACATTGTTGAAATACCTAGGGAATGATATCTTGGGGACCTGGGGAGACAAAACCCTGGTAATCCCAACAACCAGATGATCTAGTGGTCCCGATGATGAGGATGACTGAAGAATAGATCGACATTGGTGATTGAATCCACTAGTGATCCAATGACAAAGATTGGATCAGGGTACCGACGCAGAGGTGATGGCATGATCCCACATAGTAAAATGCCTGGTAACCCAATAACTCGATGGGATTGGTGGCCAATGGTCAAAACGGATCAGAACAGGATAATATTTCATAAGTAAAAATAAGGAAATGTCCCCAATGGGCTACTACTCAGTTCCCCAATGGTTATGATATCCAAGGAATGAAGAATTTGATCAATGGTTGTAATTTGTTTGAGGAATTGAACGATTGTTGAGAGTTAACGGGTGCACGATGTGTCATATATCCTAGTGGTCTCGACTACCCGGTGATGCATTGAACCATCAAGAGATTATATCGACGATCAAGAGATAATCCAAGGGGAGATTAGATGGTTATTGAGTGACGAGGATTATTTTTGTGTGGTCAGATGGGTAGAGAAGAGATCGATGACAAAAAATAAATTCAAGGAATTGCATTGGATTATTGTTGAGTTTGAATCTTGTGCTAGATTCTACAAGAAGATATCACATGAAACCAAAGGGGATTTTTTCGGTTTTGAAGGATTTGTAAAACCTGATTTTTATGGAAATCATGGATCTAGAGATGAACCAATGATTTGTTTATTCTCGTAGAAAAAATATTGAATGTATGGGATCTATAAGTGATAAATCCATAATCGTTTTGAAGTAGATTTTTATTGGAATGGAGAGTATGCAAAAATTAGAGAGCTAAGGTTCTAAGGCTCTCGAGAGTGTGTGGTGTGATGAAAGGAATCGCGAAATTATGAAATTGCAGAACTGAAAGTGGAAGAATAAAGATATGTAAGACCTGTAATTAATTAATATCCAAGACATGAAGCATGTTGGAGAAGTCAATAAAACCTTTTTAATAAAATTAAATAATATATGTATTTTTAGGGTGGTAGGGTGGATCAAGGAATGATATCAATGTCTTCTACTGGTTGGTTCCTACAAACATTGTTGTGCCAGGTTAGATCTTGCAAGCATTGCTGAGTTAGTGCTCAGCTAAGGGGATTGGTGTCTCCAGTAGTTTAATGCCTACAAAAATTATTGTTGAGTTGGTTCTCAGGAGAGGATATTGGTATCTCTTGTAGTTGTTCACTTACAGAGATTTCAGCTGATTGGAAATATCACCTCTCGGTAGAATATTACAAGAAAAAATTTTCTTGTGAGTTGATGGATCAAAAAATACCATATGATAGATTCAAAGTGGTGGATGACATCATATACTATAAGTACTTCATATACTTGATCAATGATTCCACACTGAAGGAGAAGATTATGAGGGCTATGCATGATACACCTTTGATAGGCCATCCTAGGTACTTTAAAACTTACATGCAAATCAAGGAGAGGTTCACTTGGAAGGGACTCAAAGATGATGTAATGAGGCATGTGAGGAAGTGTATGACTTATCAGTAGAACAAGTTAGAGAAAAATCATCTTTCATGGTTATTACAACCATTACTCATTCAGGAGAAGAAGTGGGAAAGTGTGTATATGAAATTCATCATAGGTCTACTAAAGGTACAAGGCAGAGACTGCATATATGTGGTGTTCGATCGATTTACCAAGTTCACACATTTCTTTTCCATTTCCTCATAATACAAGGAAACATAGGTAGCAGAGTTTTTCTTCAGGGAGGCATCCAGACTCCATGGGTTGCCAAAGTACATTTTTAGTGACAAAGACATCAGATTCCTTAGTGCATTTTGGTAGGATCTATTCACATTGGATAGCATAGATTTGACTCCTATCACTAGTTACCACCCCCAAATAGATGGTCAAAAAAATATCGTGAAAAAATGGCGTGAGGGGTATTTACATAACTATGTGTACGAGAAATAGAAGGCATGGGTTAAGTGGTTTTATTTGGGGGAAAATTGTTATAATACCACTTATCATATTTCCATTGGTATGAACCCATTTTGAGCATTATATCGCTTCGATGCTCCTTCATTTGTTTATTTTATGTTTAGGGACAACAAGGATCCCAAAGCTAAGGATTGGATCCAGGAGAGTCAAGACATCCTCAAGGCTCTCAAGAAAAATTTGCAGGAGGCGTAGAATCAACAAAAGATTTATGCAGAAAGGCATACGATCGAGTACACTTTTGAGGTGGGGGACTTGGTGTTATTTAGATCACATCCATACAGACCCCTAATTCCTTTCCAAAGAAGGAACCTTCAACACCAGTCTCTGATTAGCACACTCATGAAAATAATTGAAGGCTAACTAATTCTAGCAGAGAATAGGACCCTAATTCCTTCCCAAAGCAGGAACCTTCAGCACCAGTATCTGATTAGCACACTCATGAAAATAATTGAAGGCTAACTAATTCTAGCAGAGAACAGGATTGCTGACTAGAATGATTAACAGTTACCCAAGCATGAACCACATGAAAACAATGCAACATTCAGTAAAGCAAAGTTTTTAGCAAGACAGAGTTCAGTAGTGTTTCAGCAAAGCAGAATTCATTAAAGTAGTGTTTCATCAAAATAGAAATTTATCAAGGCATAAACAGAGATCACACTAACACAGTATAAAACTAACGGGTGAATCTTGTGAAGAAGGTGGGCCCTCCCTTCTCACAAGATTCCCCTAAAATGAAAAGGCTAGAGAGAAATGCTCAGAATAGTCTTTTATTCATCTATCAATGTATCATATTACAATCTGAAATGAAGTACGTCATTCTCTGTAAAACTTTCTTAGTACAAAAAATGATCCCCTCGAATGGTGATTTCCTCTTATTTAAAGAGGAAAATCCCTTTGATACAATTGATCAACAAATTACAGGTGTATATCTGGGTCCTATTCTTAGTCAGATCGACTTTCTAAACTGGAATAGGGTCTCCTAGTCTTCCGCAACAGAATGCTATTATGAGTGCTGAGTGAAGTGTTGTTGTTACGGCTGGAGTAACAGCTCTTCTATTTCTTGTTATTGTATGTTGTTTCGGCATCGTAAATCGTGGGTTGTTTCAATCACGGGATTTGCGTTCTGACTGTGTAGTCAGTCTATGTGAGTTGTTATTCAGCATCATTGACCACAGACTATGTAACAACTTCGGTGTTTCAACATCGTCGACCATTGACTATGTAATAGCTTCTTCTGTGTTTTAGCATCGTCGACCACAGACTGTGTAACAGCTTCTGTGTTCAGCATCGTCGACCACCGACTGTGTAACATCTTCCTCTGTGTTTCAGAATCGTTGACCATGGACTGTGTAATGGCTTCTTCTGTGTTTCAGCCTCTTCAACCATGGACTGTGTAACAGCATCTGTGTTTCAGCATCGTCGACCATGGACTGTGTAACATCTTCTGAGTTGTTGTTTTAGCATCGTCAACCATGGACTATGTAACAGCATCTGTATTTCAGCATCGTCGACCATGGACTGTGTAACAGCTTTTGAGTTGATGTTTCAGCAACAGGCCTCAATGCTAATCTGCAGTTCGAACTGTTTCAGCACTTATACATTTCTAATCAATAGTTAAGTATGAGAGTGATGTAAAATTATATGCAAAACAGATTAAACGTATAGTAAAGAGAAGAGACATTGTATACCTTTGGAAAGATAGGATAAAGTGATAATATGAGTTTAAATGTGAGTGAACAAGAGTGAAATGGTGGCAAAAAGTATGGGAAAAAAGGTACATTGTGTGGTCCTAACATCCCCCCCAACTTAAAATGTTGCATGTCCTCAGGCAACTTCACTCTGAATCAGAGTCTAAATACCGACTCTGAGCGTGCAAGTTACTCAAGCAGTAGTTGTGGGAGGTACTGTCTGTTGGTGCTCTGAACCCTTGAACACATTGTAACCTTTGCCAAGATGTTGTTTCTATCTTCTTAGGCAACTTATAATGGATTTGATATCTCTCTATTGGCAACCAGAGGATAGGAAAATAAAACCGGTACCCTATCCAGCTTTCAGCACATTGTTGAACACACTGGATGTAGTTAGGTACCCTGAAGATTGCTATCTCGAGATTAGTAGGGACAAAAGGATTGTGTTCCTGTCTCCTCTTAGTGGATTGCTGCCAAAACAAGTTGTTTGCCTGGAGGGTAGAAATCTCTATGGATCTGATGAAGTGCTGACAATCCTGAAGCATTGTTGATTGTAGTTGTTGAATGTGTTCAGTCATCCCTGGTTTCTTTAAAAACTCATAGTATTCTGTAACAAAGGTGGCTGCATTTTGTGGTTCTGGTCTTATCCAGAGAAGGCAGTTATCTTCATTGTGCTTGGCAGCCAGGAAGTCATCCTGCCATATGATCTGATTGTGGAGAAAGGAGGTGAATGCCTGAATCTGGATGTCCCCAACAAAAGGATCAAGGTTTAGCTGCCTGTTCTCAGGGATGGCCTCATTATGAAAATATGCCTCATAGAGGAGGTGTTGATCCATAGCAGAGGCTTCTGCAAAGGTTTTGACAAAATCTGTTGGATGTAGCACTACATGGGGTCTGCCTTTTGTGATTGATTTGATATGAAACCATGTAAGTCATTCCATAAGGAATAAGGAGTAATGGCAGGATGGTTGCCTTCCAGCCAATAGCTTTTGTGCCAAGTCAAATACCAGGGCCAATCTGCCTTTTAAATCTTTGTTCTGTTTCTTAAGGGCACGAGCTTCCTAGCGTATCTGCTCCAAAGTTTCCCAATTTGAGTAGGTATGATTTATCCAGATTTGTCTATGCTCTTGCAGGATTTTGGCCTGTGTATAAGCATACTCTTTCTTCCATTTCTGTATTATTGCCTACTCATCCCATGGCTGAGTTTGTGTTTCAGTGTTGCAAGTAGTGGGGTGAGGTAAGGTCTGATTAGATTGTTCCACAAAAGTGTGGATATTGATCTGGCTGGGAGGAGTAGATTCCTCAGTAGGCACTGTTTGTACAGCTTTGTTAACAAAAGAAGGGGTTTCAAATTTGACATTTGTTGCAGGGCAGGGCTCAGTCTTAATCTTGGGAGGTCCTGTTGGTTCTTGTGTTTCAGCAGGTTCTTATTTGACTGCAAAAGTTGAAGGTGCAGGGGGAGCTCTTGGTATTAGAATTTGAGTTATTTTGTAGCCTGCTTGATAGTAGATATCCCCACATTGACTGCACATATATTCTTTACACAGGCTCTCTGTTGTAGTTCCTTCTGACATGGTCGTTGTGCGAGATAGGGTGTACAAATTAAGTTCCTTTTCATAGGCTTCCCTTGCCATGGCTAGCTCTTGCTTGTAGTCTTCCAGTTCAGACTTTAGGAACTCATTTTCTTGTAAAACAGAGGCCATTGTTGGTTCTGGTTGAGGAGTGACTGGTTCTTGTGTAGCAGTCACAACCGCACTAGCTGGTTCTTATGGAGCAGCTACAGGATCAGCAGCTGCTTCTTGTGTTTCATCTTGTTGATGTAAGGAAAGTAGTGTTGCGGCACCCTGGACCTCTGATTCCTGTATCTCAGTGTCAATATCAGCAGTTGGTTCTTGTGTTTCAGCTGTAGCTGGTTCTTGTGTGGAAGCTATGGCTGGTTCTTGTGTTTCAGCCACTGAATGAGTAGTTGGTTCTTGTGTTTCAGCTACTGAATGGGTAGTTGGTTCTTATGTTTCAGCCACTGAATGAGTAGCTAGTTATTGTGTTTCATCTACTGAATGGGTAGTTGGTTCTTGTGTTTCAGCTACTTGATTTGAAACAGATGATGTCGCAACACACTGGGCATCTGGTTCTTGTGTTTCAGTGCCCGTGGGTGGAATAGGCAAAGATTCTGGAATTTGGGAGGTTGGAGGTGTACGGGGTATTAGTCGGATGGGTTGGGGGTCTATGGCAGTGGTAGTAGTGGTTGCCCTTGTTGAGGCCCTTGTTCATTTTCTTTGTAAAAAGGGTGGAAAGAAAGGAATTTGCTTTCGTTTTCGTGGGGGTTTTTCCTCAATGATGGGGCAGGGAGAATTGTCTAGCTCAGAATCATCACTAAGAATGTGAAGGGCAGGAGTGGATGATTCTGCTAAAGTGTGGGGCGGGCTTGGTATGGTAGGGGGGTTAACTGGACTGATTAGTTCTGTAGGTGGACTGTGAGGTATTTCTAGAGAGTCTGGAGGGTTTTGTGGTTGTTGTTCCTAAAGATTTCCAGGAATTTCAGTGGCTTCTTGGGGATCTATAGGTGGGTTGTTTAGTGGAAGGTTTTGTTGGGAAAAACCCTTTTGGATAAGCAGTTGAACGAGACGGTGATGGGTGACTGAAAGGGTGGGATCTTTAGCCTTTTTACAGTAGTGAGACATATTTTTGAGACAATCGAGTAGATAATAAGGGATGTTCACCAATCTATTATGTCGTAAATGAGACAACAGGAGAAAATCATGCTGGTAGACTACCTGGTATCAGACTTCGCAGGTAAGGTAGTGTTTGGCGAATTTTGCAACTTTCGTCCATGGGGGTGGCAACTAGCTAAGTCGGACACCCCAACCTTTAAATTCAATTTGTTCCTCTGGCGAGAGGAAGTCCCGCTGGGCATTCAGGATGATATGTTTGAGGCTAAACAAGCGATTTCCATTGGTAGGGAGACCCGAAACCTGTGCTATATCCTCTTCTATAACTGAGATTCGAACCCCTTGAACAATGGAATGATCTCTCTGGAGATTTTGGGCAAATTGCAGAACCTGTTGTTGATCAAACCCCCGGAGTCTCTGAAAATAACTGAGCCATCCTGCCCGCAGAAAAATTTGATAGGCTTCTTGATACAGTTCCAACAGGGCTATCATGGTGGGTTCGTACCGTATAACAGAGCCTCCCATAGCTACCAGCTCGGTAAAATACACCGTCAAAGAGTTGAGTAACAGCTTATGTGCAAAGTAAGTTTTTCGAGTGAAGGCATGTGAATGGTGGTGAGATGAATGAAAGGATGGTAAAATAGGAATGGCGGTGGTGAATTCATGTGAAATGATGGTATAAAAAGTTTGATATGTCCTCCCCCCCCATCAAGTGTGGCTAATAATGATTTCACTCGAGTGGTCATAATGATTTGGAATCTTCTCATTAACTATAGCTTAACTGTATTACATAAAATTTGCATACCTTGCCTTACCTTCTGATTCGTGCTGCAAACAAAATATAATGCCTATCTATGATAGTTCTGTAGTGGTCGTGGCGGAGACTTTTGATTTGTTAGATGAATTGTATAAAGGATTTGTTGACTGGAGGGACAAAATGTAGTATGAGAGCACAAAAGCTTGCTGACAGATAATGTTGAAAAGTTGGTGTTTCAGCAACAGAAAAGAAGGGGAGAAACAATTGTTGGACGATGTTGTTTCGTCAATGAGGAAATGTGAAAAATTGTCGAACCGTAGCGAAAAGTTGTTGAAAATGGTGTTTCAGCAACAGAAAAGGAGGGGCAAAACAATTGTTGGACGGTGTTGTTTCGTCAATGAGGAAATGTGAAAAACTATTTGACAGTGGTGTTTCAGCAATGGGAAGAATGGTGAAAGGTTGTTGAACAGTGATAAGGAAAAAGGTGTGGGGTTGCTGATAGTGGTGTTTCAGCAATGGGGTAAAGTCAAAAAGTCATTGAACAGTGGTGTTTCATCAATGAAGAAAGAGAAAAGGGTTACTGACAGTGGTGTTTTAGCAATGGGGGAAGCTTGTCTCTTCGTGAAGTAGGATCGGCATTTCCTAATGTCCTGTGCTTTGATCGGGAATCTGCAAAAATCGATTGTAACATGGTATTTCTTGACAGGGATTATTAGTAAATAAAATCTAATCTAATACTAAAGAAATTAACTTAAAAGAATTAATTGCAATGAGGGGTAGAAGCCCCCTCTAAAAAGAGGTAATGGGAGTCTGCCACGCATGTGGCCTTAAAATCTTCTTTGGAAATAGGGCATTGGTACAGACGGAGCTGATGACCATTTACAAGTAACGGTGTTCTGGAGTCATCAATTGTGAGGAGCCTTACTATTCCATTGGGGAAAACAGTGTCTACTCCGTAAGGTCCAAGCCATCTTGTGCGCAGTTTCCCTTGAAATTCTTTGAACCGAGAGTCATACAGTAGGGCCCAATTACCTTTTTGGAGCTGCTTATTCTTGATCGTTTTGTCATTCCATTTTGATCTTTGTTGTTGAATTATAGTTGTCTGATGAATGGAATCTAGTCTTTTTTCATCCAATTCATTAAGCTGCTGCAACCTAGTTGTCTGTGCATCGGTCAAATCAAGATTGACAGCTAAATCAGTCCTTAAGGTTTTTATTTCAAATTCCATAGGAAAGACAACACTCTTTCCATAGACTAATTCATAGGGAGAGAATCCTGTAGTATTTCTCTAGGTAGTTATGTAGGCCCATAATGCTTCAGGGAGCCTGTAGGACCAATCCTTTCTATTTTCCTTCACTGTTTTTGTGAGAATGGCTTCTATTACTTTGTTCTTGCTTTCCACCTATCCATTGGCTTGGGGGTGGTATGTTGTAGTCATTCTATGCTGAATATGATATTTTTGAAGGGTGGTTTTGAAACCATGAGAAGTGAAAGGAGGTCCTCCATATGTAACTAATTCTCTTAGCACTCCAAATCTGATGAAGATGTCTTTAAATAAGAAATTTATAACTACTCCTTCGGTCACTCTGTGGAGTGCTTTGGCTTCCACCCATTTAGTCATGTAGTCTATGCAGACCACTATGTAAACTTTTTGATTGGATGGGGGGTTAATGGGTCCTACAAAGTCTAAGGCCCATCTTTCAAATGGTTCAAGTATTATCTGGGGGTTTAGTGGCATTTCATGTCTATGATTAGGTTGGCCTACTCTTTGGCAGCTATCATAGGCCCAGACATATTTATTTGCATCTTTGAAGAGTGAGGGCCAATAGTACCCCATCCTGAGAATTTTATGTTCTATTCTCTTATCAACAAAATGCCCTCCACAAGGGCCATCATGACAGGATTTTAGTAGATCATAAACCTCATCTTCTCTAATGCACCTTTGGATTTCTTGATCAGGTCCTATATGGAAAAGACACCCACTTATCCAACTATATCGAGCACTTTGATGAATGATTCTTCTTTTCTCTCAGTGGGATAGGTGTGGTGGTAACTTCCCTGCAACCAAGTAGTTAGCAATGTCTGCATACCAAGGTGAGTGAGCAAAAACTGCAAATAGATATTCATCAGGAAAGGAATCATCTACTGGGGTATCATCATCAGGTGTCAACCGAGAAAGGAAATCAGCAACTACATTTTCTTTTCCTGGTCTATCTACAATTGTAATATCAAATTCTTGCAGTAATAGTAACCATGTGGTGACTCGAGCATTTGTGATAGGCTTGTTCATTAAATATTTGATAGCTGAGTGATCAGTATGGACAAAAGTAGAGTAGCCAGTAATGTAATGTATAAATTTATTAATGGCATAGATAACTGCTAAGAATTCCTTTTCGGTGACTGTATAATCAAGTTCAGCAAGAGTCATATTCTTGCTGATGAAATAGATAGCATAAGGGAGATGATTTTCTTCTTGTCCCAAGACAGCTCCTATCGCAATATCTAAAGTATCAGAGGATATATGAAAGGGAAGTGTACAATCAGGTCCTCTAAGAATAGGATTTGTATATAACTGATGTTTAAGTGTATTAAATGCTTCCTGGCAATAATTATTCCATTTGAATTCAGCATTTTTCATCAGTAACACAAACAGGGGAGAAGCTATTTTGGAAAAAAATTTGATAAATCTTTTGTAGTATCCAGCATGTTTTAGAAAAATTCTTACCTCTGTTTGGGTTTTGGGAGTAGGAAGATCCTTAATGACTTGTATCTTAGATGGGTCTACCTGAATTCCCTGAGATGAGAAAAAATGTCCAAGCACTATTCCTTCACTCATCATCATATGACATTTTTCTGTACTTAAGGAGAGTTGGGCTTGTATGCATCATTTGAGCACTTTCTCAAGGTTTTGTAGTGCTTCCTGAAAAGAAACACCATAAGGAGTAAAGT
>ML777668.1:883139-900407 GCA_009831015.1 Picea engelmannii
AATTGGGAAAGAAGCAGGAGAACAGCAGGTTGTACTGTGATAGTCAGAGTGCCATTCACCTTGCAAAGAACTCAGCCTTCCATTCGAAGACTAAGCATATACAGTTGAGGTACCACTTCATACGATCCACCTTGGAAGATGGAAAAGATACACACTAGCCAAAATCATGTAGACATGTTAACAAGGGGAGTAACCAGGGAGAAACTGAGGTCTTGCTTAGTTTCAGTTGGTCTTCAAGAATGAAGATGAAGATGAGAAATTTGCCAGGTCCAAGAAGTTTCAGAGTCCAACACATATAGTAGCGGTGGAGTTGTTGAGATCAGTCTCCAAGTGGGAGATTGTTGGTTGTGGAGCCTGATTATCTTCCTAATTCAGAGGTCCTTGCTTTCAGCTGTGTTTATACCCCATGAAGTATTTACACCCCAGAAGTATGTACACTCTTCCACGCGGGGGAGTGCAGAGGGGGGTACCCCCTCTGCGGGGTCCGGGGGGTCCATCCCCGTGGCTGGGGGGTCTGGGGGAAAGCGGGCCCCCAGCAGGGGTTCGGGGGCAGCGTCCCCCGATGGGGGTTCGGGGGCAAAGCCCCCAAAGCAAAAATTGCCTTGTAAAAGTATATTGTAATTTCATTGTAAATCTGGACCGTTCATTATAAGGTCGCATATCTAATGGTAGAGATTATGTTAGGGTTTTTTGCCCTAGAAGGAAACCCTCTTTTATGAGGGAAATGTATTGCGGCTATGGATGATGGTGAATATTGTATTCTGAGAGAGGAGACTGTGAGAGAAAGAAGAAGAAGTTACAGTGGGTTTTGCTTTAGGTTGTATCCCTTCATTTGTTGAATAATAATAAAGGAAGGACCCGGCAATTTCTCTGGTGGACGTAGCCCACACTGGGTGAACCACATAAATCTGTGTCTCTCTTGTATTGTGTGTCTTTTGTGTTTTGTTTCTGCATTTGTTTTATTTTATTGCTCCGTGGTCCTGTTTTTCTAACAGGAATAAATTATAATCTCACAACAAGTGAGAGCAATTGAGAATAGGGACCAATAATCAATACTCAATTTAAAGATACCATCATTTGACATACTTTGACCAAGCATGCAATCAAGAGATACAGAATAATGATTTACAAAAGTTTCAAGAACCAGAGAACTAAAAATATCAGAACTTCCATCTTACAAGTAGAGCATTGCACATGAAATTATACTTAGAGTAGAGACATGACCAAGAGGTTTATTTACTATCTGTAATCCCAAAATTTACAGGAATTTATAATTCAGGAATTTTAAATTACAACATTTTAAACTCTTCATACATAACAGAAACATTGTAATTACTAGAAGAGCTTAAAAATCAAATACATAGACAAAGATAACTTTTATGTCCCAAGTTGCAAACCAAGCACTAGTTAAGCGAGTGATTTCCACCCAACCGTAGGCAAATCCACAATGGATGCCACCCCCTAGTTGGGCTATGATACTACTAGGGTGAAGTGGGAATTGTGAAATATTGTAACTACAAACAATATTCTACTTATTATTGAGATAATATCTTATAGATCAATTCCCTTTTGTGGATTGATCATGTCAGGATTTTTATAATACCAAATCCCCTTTATGGATTGGTCAAACCCTAATTATATGCTACTAATTAATAATTCAGACCCCGGACCTAATTAAAGTGGTTTTAACCACTAAGTGAAGAAGTGGGCCTTGCTTGATGAAGAGACACCATCCTAGCATCTGCTAGCCAGTATAAATAAGAGTGGAAGATGCCTCATTAGTTCACTCACTAAAGTCACTCATCTAGTGCACAAGTTTGAAGGAAGTTGTAGTTGTCAGTTGCCAAAAGAAGGAAGAGAGAGATGAATTGTTGAGTGTTGGATATTCTCTAGTGTTTTGTTTATTATATTGCCATTGTATTGGAAATCTGTATTAAGGAATTTTTTTCTAGGTTTTCTTCCCCATGAAGGTTTCCCGGGATAAATTTTGTGTATCTTGTGATTGTGTTTCTCACATTGATCCTGCATATGCTATTATTGTCTAGTAAATTGAAAAGAAACTTAATATTTTCTCTAAATTTAACATGGTATCAGAGCTAATATGAAGAGAGCACCTTTCAATGGATAAGCAAAAATGTCACTGTTGTCATACAAGAAAATTAATTATTTTGTTGGAGAGGAATTTCAGCCTAAAAACCACCTAGGGAATTGCACCCTAGCCTAGTGAACTTATTGGCAGCTTGAGCACACCTTTTCTGTGGCCAAAAACTCTGTAAATTGAAACCCTTGTTTCTGGTTGGTACTAGAAAACCAGGAAACCATAACCAATACTAGAAGTACTAGTCCACATTTTCACAGGCCCAATTTCAAGGGGTAAAATTTGGATTTTTAGAAAACTGATGGCACCAAGCTCCTTGCCTCAACCAAGCGCACCTCCTGGTAAGTTCAGATCTAAATTCTGAGAACTTTCATTTTTTGGTCATTTTCCCAGCTCCAGGTCAAGATGTTTGCAAGCACTAATCTCATTGACAAGTTATAAGGTGTGGATAAATTTCATCCCTATAAGTATAGGATTTCACTCATTCTTGAATAGAATGACCTTGCAATATTCATCAAAGAAAATGTACTAGGACCCGCAAATTCTACAGCTAAAGAAAAGTACTAGAAGGACATGGTTAAGGCCAAAAGAATCATTGCAGACTCTATCAAAGATCACTTGATCCCTCAAGTGGCATCTAATAATACCCCAAAATAAATATTTGATTCCCTAACCATATTGTATGAATGAAGAAACATTGACCGGAATATGAACTTGAGAACTCAACTCAAGAATATAAAGATGTAGAAAGGAGAAACAATTCATGACTATTTCTCTAGGATCTCTCAATTCAAGGAACAACTACAAGAAATTGGATATACTTGATGGCCCTTGACCAACTTTTGAAGATTTTTGGTCATGTTTGACCTATTTTTGGGACTTCGACAGGTTATCGAAGGCGGAGCACAAGTCAAAGCAGAGATCACAGGATATCGACCCCTTTTAGGGCCCTTTTTGGGATTTGGGATAAAGTAATGGGTATGGGGATGTCGGCCCATGGGTTTACCCATGCTTAGGCCTATTTTGTAATGTATAAATAGAAGACTAGGTGATGTAAGAAGAAAGTAAGTGATTGGTCAGTGTGCTAAGTGCTAGAGTTCGATTTATGTGATCAAAGGTGCTAAGTGCTAAGTGCTAAGTGGAAATTTCGTTTTTGCATACTGTGTGAGGCTTGCAGAGCTAAGTGCAAGTGATTGTAAGACACTGTGGAAGGATTTTTGCTTAGATTTACTCGGGGAAGGAGGATCTGGCAGAGCGCGCGTAGATCCCTTGTCCTATGCAGAGTAGGTTTTTTGTGGCTCTGTGCATGTAACTAATTGAAGAAGTTAATAAAGAAGACAAAGAGTTGGTGGATGTAGCCCCAGGGAGGGGGTGAACCATGTACATCATGTGCTGTAATGATTTGTGTGATGTGTTGATGTGTTTATGTATTCACTTTCTTAGTGCTTTGATATAGATGAATGATAGGTAGATCTGTTGTTTCTTTGTGCTTAATAATGAGAGTGAATGTTAGATCTGACCTGTGTGAATGCGCTTAGTACTTGAATCTGCTAGATCTAATCTATTTTGTCATGCTAAGTGCTGCTAGATGCTAGATCTATTTGAATATTGTGATGTTATGTAAGTAGGGTTTTATCAGCGAAGTAGATATTGGTTAAATATTGATGAACTATGTTGCTAAGTGCTTTGTTAAGGTGTTACAATCACACATCTATGTCCCAACTAAGGTTGCATACACTGGAGTCCTGCAACCACGCCTACCTCTACCTCAGGTGAGACTTCATCTACTTTGTAGGTGTTTCTGAAAAGGGTGGTAGTTAGGGTTTTTTTGGTGCGTTGTTGTAGCATTGAACCTCGGGTCTGCCCCTGTGCCAACAAATGGTTCCGTTGTCGGGACCTGAAACTGTGATTGCTGGGAAATGAGGAAGAAGAAGCTTTGTGCGAAGATTTGACCTAAAACTATGATTAATCTGTGCGTAGATATGTTTCCCTAGTGTGCAATATTATACTTAATCTATGAAGCTCTGTGCTAAGAAGAGAAGTTAGATTCGAACAAAAGAGGTGAGATCTGAAAATTTTGTGCTTTGTTAAAGGTAAGAAAGTGAAAAGTTTTAGATCTTGAAGCTTTGTGCTCTATTGAAAGTAATATTAGTGGAAATTTTTGTTTCTAAAGTATGGATCTAGATATGTTTAATAAAAAATTTCCTAGCTCGAAAAGTAGGGGACAACTAGATGAAAGAAGATTTGATATAAGTAGATCTAATAAAAGTAATGAAAGATATGTTATTCCTATGCATAGAAAGAATGTTTGGACTAACAAATGGATGCAGGACCCTAGAAACAATTTTTACAAGTTAACTACTATGATCTTAGTGCACAATACAGGAAACGTTGGGGATCGTTTAAGAGAAAGTGAGGATTGACTCTTTGTTATAGTTGCAGAAGGTCGAGACATCTTGCTAAGGACTGCCCTGGTAAAATACCTAGTTGTCTTTGTTGTAAAGTTGTGGACCATGAAGTTTTAGATTGCCCTAGAATGATTGCTAAGCTTGAAAGAATTAAAATGAGACAAGAAAACCCTAAGAAAGGTCAAGAAACTGAGACCATGGAAGAACCCCAGAGAAAATCAGAGACTATACCAGTACAGATGAAAGAAACCCTGAATGATCACCGAAATGTCAACTTGTCAGATATTTTTAAAGAAAAAGAATGCATAGAAGCAAGAATAGGAGACTTCGACATTGATTGTGTTCTAGATGAGGAAACACAGGTGAATATCATGATAGAAATAACTTGAGAAGATTTAGGAAAGCCTGTTATGATTCCTTCATTGAGAGGAATAGGATTATTTAGAGGAAAATTGATAACCCTATGCGAAAGACTCACCCAGATATCTATGAGTACTCATGGAGCTTCGATAGAGGAACATTTTGAAGTTGTTAAATTTATTGAGAACAAGGCCCTGTTTTCTATGTTACTAGCAAAACCTTGGATTGAAAAGGATCAATCTAGAAGAAAAGAAGAGAAATTCTTAGAGCAGAATAAGTAAGAATTAAAAGATTTCATGACTAGGAGGATCGCACATTTCATTGAAGAACAAGAGAACAGATCGAAGCTATTTAGAACTAGAAACTTGGATGTCGAAGTTGGAAGGATACAAGAATACTCACAAAAGACTGAAGAACCTACCCCAGATAGAAAATAAGTATTTCCCTTGAATCCTATAAAAGAATCTCAACAACACGAAGTTACTATGCCAAGAGAAGACAAGAATCAGAATGGAAAGAGGAATAACTAGACGAAGCTCACTGGAAAGAAGGCAAGAAAACTAAGTAAGAATAAAGAAAAGACCGAAATATTACAAAAGGTTCCAGAGGGAACTTCGTAGGAGGAAAATTTGCAAAACTAGAACTTCGTCAAGATATCAGAACAATGCCACATGGCACTTCACCATGGAGAAGCAATATAGCCATTGGAGACAGTATAACCGTTAGACCGACGCCACAAATGGGTAGAAAGGCATTTACAATAAAAAATATCTCTGTAGACCATTGGGACCATGCCATAACGGACGAAACTCAGTTAACGAAGGCTTCTCGCCCATTGGAGAGATCCATTACCTAGTTATCTACTTATTCCGTCAGGCCTTGCATCGAGAAAACTTTTGCCAACCGTGATCATCTGATCCTGCAAATTAGTTGATTTCATGCAATGATAATCGAGCTATCACCATTCATCTCATTGCATTAAGTAGTTTCTCTTCAACCCAAGATATTCAACCATGAGCGTGTATGTCCAAAGAACTTAGTGCAGTCAAAGAGTCTGTGAAGGAGGTACTCATCGAACTCATGACTGAAAGAGTAATGTCTGAAAGGGTAATGTTTGTGGGTGTACAAGCCTCATCGACGAGAGGAGTGAAAACCTCTCCATTGACCACTTGGAGATCCGAGTCATCCCGAGTCGCAGCATAAGCGACTCACTGAGAACTAGAACTGAAGACACTGGAGTCATAGCTCCAAGAGGCGAAGTATCAAGAAAAAAAAATACAGGCGTAGTTGAAGCCCTTGTTAGCTATTGAAAGGATGAAGTGATCCCAAGAGTAGTGCACTGCCCAACAGCAGATCCACACAATTCAAAGCAAGGTCATGGAAGTGACTCAGAGGCTCCAACCTATACAGGATGAGGCTTCCCAACTATTCGCATAGATCGAAGGTTGAGGAGAAGAGCTAGAGTAAGTTGTCATTGTAGTTGAACATCGCTTAGAGGGACCTGACAATGATGTAGTCATCCAAGAGTTCACTGAACAGAAGGTCGTGGCACAGCAACAAGTCGAAGAATCTTGAGCCAAGCTCGAGGCTTTTGAGGCACAGTTATCTAAATTAGAGTGACTCGGGACGAGTCACAAGTGAGTGTTGGGGGATTGTTGGGCCTTGACCAAGTTTTGAGGATTCTTGGTCATGTTTGACCTATTTTTGGGACTTCGACAGGATATCGAAGGTGGAGTGCAAGTCAAAGCAGAGATCGTTGGATATCATCCCCTTTTAGGGCCCTTTTTTGGATTTGGGATAATGTAATGGGTATGGGGATGTCGGCCCATGGTTTTACCCATGCTTAGTCCTATTTTGTAATGTATAAATAGACGACTAGGTGATGTAAGAAGTAAGTAAGTGACTGGTCAGTGTGCTAAGTGCTAGAGTTCAATTTATGTGATCAAAGGTGCTAAGTGCTAAGTGCTAAGCGGAAATTTCTTTTGTGCATACTGTGTGAGACTTTCAGAGCTAAGTGCAAGTGATTGTAAGTGACTGTGGAAGGCTTTGTGCTTAGATTTAGTCGGGGAAGGAGGATCTGGCATAGTGCATGTAGATCTCCTGTCCTATATGGAGTAGGTTTTTTGTGGCTCTGTGCATGTAACTGATTGAAGAAGATAATAAATAAGACAAAGAGTTGGTGGACGTAGCCCCGGGGAGGGGGTGAACCACATACATCCTATGTTGTAATTCTTTGTGTGATGTGTTGATGTGTTTATGTATTTACTTGCTTAGTGCTTTGATATTGATGAATGATAGGTAGATCTGTTGTTTCTTTGTTCTTAATAATTATTTTGAATGCTAGATATAACCTGTGTGAATTTGAATCTTCTAGATCTTATCTGTTTTTTCATGCTAAGTGCTGCTAGATGCTAGATCTAGTTGAATACTGCGATTCTCTGTAAGTAGGGTTTTATCTGCAAAGTAGATATTGGTTAAATATTGATGAAATATATTGATAAGTTCTTTGTTAAGGTGTTACAATCACAAATCTGTCTCCTAGCTAAGGTTGCAAGCGTTGGATTCCTGCAACCACCCCTGCCTCTACCTCGGGTGAGACTTCATCTACTTCGCAAGTGTTGTCGAAAGGGTCGGTAGTTAGGGTTTTGTTGGTGCATTGTTGTAGCGTTGAAACCTGAGTCTACCCCTGTGCCAAAAATACCCTAGATTAAGATGAACTCATAGTGACAACTCTTAATGGTCCCACAAGAACTTGGGATGCATTCATCCAAACCATTTGTGCCAAAAAGGAAAAACTACAATTTGATAGTCTTTGGGAAGAATGTGTTCAAGAATAAGCAAGAGTAGCTAACTGAGAAGCAGTACTATTAAGGGATGAATATCAAGACCTAACTTCTCATGATAAATAATGAAAGAGAAGGTCTCAAATCAAGAAGGATACCCACCTACATAAGGAATATCACTCCCCAAATAGATTCATTCATAAAGAATATCACCCTTCAAGGAGATTCCAGAAGTTTCAAAAAGGTCAAATAAGAGAAAAAGATTTATCATCTTATCAATTTTACCATTGTGACAAGATGAGAAATATTGTTAAGAATTTTCCAGCTAAAATAGAAGAATACAAGAAGAGAAACAACAAAAGACATCATGCCCATGCATTGGAAGACGATGAGCCACCCACAAAGATGATTAAAGAAAAGATTGAAGACTATTTCTTATTCTTTTCCCTCTCAGGATCTGTATCAACTGGAGAGGACACTTGGCTCATAGATAGTGGTTCTTCTAAGCACATGATAGGTCAGAGATACATTCTCTCTAGCCTCACAGAAAGTTACACTTGGAGATGATTACCAGTACCCTATCAAAGGAGTGGGGGAGTCCACTTACAAACTTGATTCAGGGACCCCAATGAAGATGAAGGATGTATTGTATGTACCGGGTTTGACGAAGAATTTGATTTCTATATCAACTTTAGATAAGAAAGGATTTAGGTTTACATTCATAGATGGTGAAGTACTTATGTTGCCTAAAGGAAAAACCATAGAAGATGCAATTGTTATTGGAATAGAATAAGGTAGCCTATATAAATTAAAAGATCACTTATATGCAGCCTTGACTCACTCCACTAAGATTCCATGTGAACTTTTTCATAGAAGAATAGCTCACATCAACTACAAGGCCTTACCATATGTGAGAAAAGTAGTTATAGGTCTACCAGATTTCAAGGTTGATCATGAAGGCGTATGCAAGGGATGTGCACAAGGAAAGAACATAAAGAATCATTTCCTGAAGAGAGACAGTAAAGAAGGAGTCTTGGAGCTCATCCACTCAGATGTATGTGGCCAATTCCATCCACCTCTCTTAGTGGCTATGTATACTATGTGCCATTTATTGATGACTATTCTTGCAAGACTTGGGTTTACTTCTTGAAATCAATAGATGAAGTGTTTTGAAAACTCAAGGAATTCAAAACCTTGATAGAGAAACTATCTAAAATAAAAATCAAGATAGTCGGGTTAGATAGTGGAGGAGAATACACCTCAAAAGAATTTGTAAACTTTTGTAGAGATGTCAGGATTAAGAGGGATCTCACCACTCCCTAAAAAAAATGGTGTAGCAGAAAGAAAGAACAGAACTATAATGGAAGCAGTGAAGACTATGATCCATGATCAAGATCTTCCAATGCACTTATGGGAAGAAGCAACAAGAACAACAATATATGTACAAAACAGATTATCCCATAGTGCACTTGGGTTCAAAACTCGTAAAGAAATGTTCTCTGGAAAGAAGCCAAAATTAAGTCATCTCAAGATATTTGTACACATTCCAAAAGAGAAGAGAACCAAGTTGGAACCTTTAGGAAAGAAGGGAATATTTGTTAGATACTGTGAGGTCTCAAAGTCCTTTAGAATTTACATACCAGGTTACCATCACATTGATATCAATAGAGATGTAACATTTGATGAAGATGCAGCACTAAATAAATCAAGGAGATGTCATATTGAATAAGTCTATGAAGAAGATCATGTAGCTCCCAGAGTTGCAGAACTAGTGAGGGAAGTCACAACTTCCCTCGATGATGAGATTCAAGAAGATAATGATATGATAGAATCTCAATAACCTCCCCAGTTGACGATCTCTCACAAGATAAATCCATCTTGGGTGAGGGAACTTATTCAATATGGAGAGAAGTATGGTGCCCTCGAAGGAACCATGAGACAAGTCAACAAACCTAAGTCATTCTCTAGTTATATGGCTTTGATGTGTGATCTCATAGAGAAGGAGATTACTTTCTTTGATGATCTAGATTATTTTTGACACGAAATGAGAACTAAGATATAATAAAGAAATGTATAGAGATAGATCATATATACAATATTATAACAGAAATGTATCATATATGAAACCATAAACACAAATATACAATAATACACATATTTTTATTAATGTGCAAAAATGTACAAAGACTGTAAAATATAGAGTGAAAGACTCGATAGAATGGTGGAAGCTTATCTCTGAGAAGAGATGTGATAGCTACTCACATCCATGAGAATATGATTTTACAATGAGGCTCCAAATGCCTTTTTATCATAAATAAAATCCAAAACCCTAACCCCGGAAGATGAAAATCCAACAGTTTTGTGGACCCTATTTTGGGTAGTTTAGTGTATCAACTTCTCGGGGGCGTAACTTTGGCATACGATCTTTGTTTGGGGCGCACGATAGCTTGTTGGAAAGGTATCGTTGAGGAGATTCATTTTTGTGGCTCAGTTAGATCCTTTGGCTATCATTGAGAATATCAATATCGAAAAACCTTCATTTAGGCCCTCAAAATGGCCCCAGAAGTTAAAAACTGCTAAAAATAGTAAATTACCAAAATTGCCATAAAATTGTTTTGAGCCAGTTGGAAAAGGTGGGTGGCCATCAATATCCACCTAGATCAATCCTCCCTCATTAGGAAGCAATGTTATCTATTGCGTTGGGTTCCCGGGGGAGAGGGAAAATCATTTGTTGAATCTGCATCTTGATGAGTTGCTTGCCTTGTTGGAGAAGTTGTGTTGCTTAGCTTGTTGAAGGTTGTCACAAACCTATGGCTGGAAGGGTTGGACCTTTTTAACCAGTCTGGTTACATGAAATCCCTGTGTGTAGAAGGAATATTTGTGCTTTGTTGCATTCTTTTCAACCTACTTTTGTTGGATAGAAGGTGCTTGGGCCAAGGCTGTAGTGGTTGCAGTATCCTTTTGTTCACCTTTTGAACAGATTGTGAAGAAGCTAAATTTTGTAGTATGATATACAAACTTGCAAAACTGTTTAGGTGGGACAGTAGTCAGAACCACCTCTGGTATCATGTAGAGATGATCCCCTAGAGTAACAATGACACTACAGGGTTGAGACTCATAGATATCATGGTACTTCCACATATATGGTTGGCCCAAGAGAACATCACATACATCCCGTGGGAAAACATCGCATAATACCTCATCCTTGAAGGGTTGGATGCCATATGACAATCGAAAGTGTTGGCTGAAATGAAGATCTCATCCCTGGCGAAGCCACCTGATGTTGTATGGTTGTGGGTGTGGTTTTGTTGACAATCCCAACAGTTTGACGACCTCTTCTGAGATGAGGTTCTTCTGCCTTTCTCTATCAACAATAAAATGCAGCGGGGTCCCCTTAACCAACTTCTGTGAATGAAAAATGTTATCCCCCTTTTCTTGATCTGTTGGTTCTTCTAGTTGAATTGTTGTGGTCGCGGCAATAGTAGTGGGGTCTGCATCGATGATCTTTCTTCTGTCGATATTTTTTGAATCAGATTATGAATCAGGGTTCGGTTCCTTGTCTTTGATTTCGTCCACCAGTCACTTTTTTGAGCAACATTCATCGGTGTTGTTCCATGGGATTTTGTGGAAATTGAAACATTTTACGGTGTCCTTATTCATCTTACCATGACCCTTCTTTTCCTATGGCTTGGACTATTTTTCGAGAGACTATTTGTTAGGGTCGTCTTTATCATACTTTAGTTGTTGCGGATTTGTAGACCCGAACTCCTGTTTGTTCAGGTGCTTAAATTTTTTCTCGATTTTAACATCATATCGATAAAAAGCACCGAGTGATGAGATGTCCAGAAAATACATTTCAGTTTGGATGTATCTGTGTAGATCCCCAAGGTATTTCTAAACCAAATTTCATTTAGAGTCTTTGATACCCATCTTGGTGTGCAAGGTATGGAAGGTATTGGTGAACTCTGGAAATTCTTGGCCCGTCTCTTGTCGTAGTGTGGTCCATCTCATATATTGGTCCTCATAGTTTCCAATAGGGTAATACTGTTCCTTTACCGCATCCACAAAAAAATCCCAAGTGGGATCGGCCCCATATATTCCATAATCTTCTGTGGAACTTTTCTCCTAGTAAGCTTCCCACCAATGTTTTACATGGGGAAGGGCTTTAAGGAGTGCGAATGTGATATTTTCCCTGTCGGAAAAATGGTGAGAAGAGAAATAAACTTCTAGCATATTTAACCATTTGTCTAGGGAATCTACATCTATCTGACCTTCAAATATGGCAATATAAAAATTAACCTGTGCCTTGAAAGGTGAGGTGCTTCCAAAGTGGTTGTTTGATGAATATGTGTGTGTTTCTATCGACATGCGTTGAAGTATGTGGGAAAAATTATCCATCATTTTGTCCCTCTGTCGCGTGAGAGTTTGCTCAAGCAACAGATTGATAGAATCGCTTGCTCCGTCGTTTTTCTTTTCTTACGCCATGGAGGGTTTCTTGGGCATGCAAGAGCGATTTTATTCAAGAGAGACAAGATCGATACCCAACTTTCTATACTCGGACCTTGTCGAGGACATGCATTGAAAAAAAACGATCAAGAGCAGCCTGCTCTGATACCACTGATCCAAATTATTTTCGACATGAAATGAGAGTAGAGATATAATAAAGAATGTACATAGATATCTCGGATATCCAATATTATAACAGAAATGTATCATAGATGCAACCATAAACATAGATATACAATAATACACAATTTTCTATTAATGGACGAAAATGTACAAAGACTATAAAATACAGAGTGAAAGACTCGCTAGAATGGTGGAAGCTTATCTCTGAGAAGAGATGTGACAGTTACTCACATCTATGAGAAGATGATTTTAAAATGAGTGTTGGCATAGGGGCAGACCCAGGGTTCAATGCTTCAGCAATGCACCGACAAAACACTAACTACCGGCCCTTTCGGCAACACCTGCGAAGCAGATGAAGTCTCACCTGAGGTAGAGGCAGGGGTGGTTGCAAGACTCAGAGGTCTGCAACCTAGCTGGGACACAGATATGTGATTACAACACCTTAACAGAACACTTAGAGATTTTCATTCATTAGTACTTAGCCTTTGTCTACAACACAAGTAAACCCTAATTACAGTGCAGCGCAGTATTCAACAAGATTCAACACATTCAAGCACTAATAACATCAACATAGATTAGATCTAGCATCTTATTCACATCATTAGGCACTAAGCTATCGTATTCATCTAAGCATACATCATTTCACTAAGAATTAATCATATGAACCATAAAACAACCATAATGCACAAAGAAACCACAACACAAGATACACGTGGTTCACCCTCAGTCTGGGGTTACGTCCACCAACTCTTCTTCTCTTTATTGTCTCTTTTTAATCATCTACATGCATAGAGCCTCAGAACCCACTCTGCATAGGACAGGAGATCTACGTGCACCTCGTCAGATCCTCCTTCCTTGAGCTAGGTTACAACACAAATCCTTTACACAGTCACGTGCACTTAGCGTTGCAAGTCTCACACAGTATGCACAAAGCATTTACAACTATCACTTGCACTTAGCACATTGGCCTTCACTTGCCCTTAGAACCGCCTACTTACATCATCTAGATTTGTATTTATACATTACAAAATGGGCCTAAACATGGGTAAACCCATGGGCTGACATCCCATACCCGTTACATAAACCCTAATCCCAAAAAATACCCTAAAAAGGGGTTGTTATCCTACAATCTCTTCTTTGACTTACGCTCCATCTTCGACAACCTATCGAAGTCCCAAAATAGGTCAAACCTGACCAAGGATATCCAAAACTTGGTCAAGGGCCAAATGGCCCCCAACACTCACCCATGACTCGTCTCGAGTCACTCTGATCTAGGTAGCTCCGCTTCAAGAGTCTCAAGCCTGGCTCGAGCTGCTTCGACCTGCTACTTCGCCAAGGCCTCCTACTCGATGAACTCTTGAATAATTTCCTCGTTCACAGGTCCCTATAAGTGTTGTTCTACTGAAGTGACTACTTGTTCCAGCTCTTCTCCTCGACCTTCAATCTCCTCAAACAGTTGGAAAGCTTCATCTTGGACTGGTTGGAGCCTCTGAGTCACTTCCATGACTTTGCTCTGTATGGTATGGACCTGTTGTTGAGTAGTGCACTGTTCCTAGGATCTTTTCATTCTTTCAACTACTGACAAGAGCTTCAACTATGCTTGTATTTTCATTGCTCACTACTTTGCCTCCTAGAGCTGTGAATCCAATGTCTTTAGTTCAAGGTCCTCAGTAAGTCACTCATAAGTCTACGCACTTCTACTGCTAAGTTTTTTACATTACAAAGATAATGCTCTGATACTCTCAACTGTGCTCCAGACAGTGGCTTCTCTTTGGTCTCGCACATCCTGTAGAGTACTTGGTACTGTTTGTAGCTCTAGATATTCTATTCTCTTTTGAATTTGTTGGATGGCTTCAGCAAGCTGTGTTACTTGATGCTCCACTGGGTCTTCCCTTCAACGGACAAGAGGCCTTCATCAATGCAGTTTTGTCCATTATGGCGCAATGCCAACGGTTCGATGGAAATATTTTTTATCAAAATTGTTGTTCTCACCGTTCAGGAACTCAATCTAATTGTTATAATGCCTCCAACAGTCATATCGCTCTGGCATGGCGAAGTGCCAATTTGAGCTTCTCTGATATTCCGACGAAGTTCAAATTTTGGAGACCTTCCTTCTATGAAGTCTTCTCTGGAACTTCCTATAATTTCTCAACTTTGCTTTCTTCTAGCTGAGCTTTCTATCCTTCTTCCGTATGATGTGTGTCTCGGTATTCCTCTTTCCATTCTGATTCTTATCTCCTCTTGGCATAGTAACTTCGCGTTGGTGATGGTATTTACAAGGGTTCAAGGGAAATACTTCTTCTTTGTCTAGGGTAGGTGCTCTACTCTCTAGTACAGATAGGTGTTTCAAGTCTTCTTGTGTTCTTTCAACTTCAGCATCCAAGTTTCTAGTTCTTAATAGCTTCGACATGTTCTCTTATTTTTCGATCAAGTGCGCTATCCTCCTAGTCATGAAATATTTTAATTCTTTCATTTTTTGTTCTAGAGCTTCCTCTTCTTTTCTTTGGGTATGATCTTTCTCAATCCATGGTTTTCCTAGTAACATAGCAAATGGGGCATTGTTCTCAATAAATTTAACAACCTCAAATTCTTCCTCTGTCGAAGTTCCATGAGCACTCATAGAGGTGTGGGTAATTCTTCCACATAGGGTTATCAAATTTCCTATAAATAATCATATTCCTCCCAATGAAGGAATCATAGCAGGCTTTCCTAAAATTTCCCAAGTTCTTTCTGTCATAATATTCACATGTTTTTCTTAATCCAGAACACAGTCTATGTTGAAGTCTCTTATTCTTGTTTCTATACACTCTTTCTCTTTGAAGATCTATGATAAGTTGATATCTCTATGGTCATTCAGGGTTTCTTTCATTTGTAGTAATGCAGTCTCTGATTCATTCTAGGGTTATACCATGGTCTCAGCTTCTTGGCCTTCCTCGGGGTTTTCTTGTCTCATATTCATTCTTTCAACCTTAGCAATCATTCTAGGGAAATCCAGAACGTCATGGTCCATAGCTTTACAACAATGAAAACTAGGTCTTTTACCAGGGAATTCCTTTGCAAGGTGTCTCGGTCTTCTGCAACTATAACAAAGAGTTAATCCTCTATTTCTCTTAAATGATCCCCAACATTTCTTGTACTGCGCACTAGGATCATAGTAGTTAACCTGCAAAAATTTCTTCCTAGGATCCTACATCCATTTGTTAGTCCAAACATTCTTTCTATGCATAGGAATAACATATCTTTCATTATTTCTATCGGCTCTACTCATATCAAACCTTCTTTCTTCTAGTTGTGCCCTAGTTTTCAGACTAGGACAAAATTTATCAAACATACCTAGATCCATACTTTCGAAACAAAAATCTCCACTTATCTTACCTTTATCAGAGAACAAAGATTTCATATCTGACCTCTTTTTGACAAACAATTTCACTGATCTTACCTCTTTTTCTTCAGATCTGATTCCTTTCTTAGCACAACTTTGCATTCAAGTAGAATACTGCGCACTTAAAGCAACAGGTCTACACACAAATATTTCTTTCTTTTCCTCAGTTCGCAACAATCACAGTTTCAGTCCCGACAATGGAACCATTTGTTGGCACAGGGGCAGACCCAGGGTTCAATGCTTCAACAGTGCACCAACAAAACCCTAACTACCGGCCCTTTCAGCAACACCTTCAAAGAATATGTAGTCTCACCCGAGGTAGAGGCAGGGTGTTGTGGGTGGGAATCCCTCCTACGAACTTAGCATTTAAGGACTCTAATCATGCATGCAGAAAATGATCATTTCAAAGGCCTCTACTCTTTCCTATTCTCCCAACACAAAACCCCACATTCATGCAATACAAAGGTGTAAATGAGATTCAATAACTCTACCTTAAGTCCTTTGTTTGATGTCAATCCCTTTTCTTTTACTCACTCCTTGATTGCAAGCCTCCTCCCAAAGCTGGCCTGCATTCACACATGAACAAACAAAAAGTTGCGAACATGCATTTCCATACTAATTGTTGGGTTAGTTTTGACAATATCACAAAATAAACATTCAACTTGAACACATGATATGGCGGGACATGAAAAGTATTCTTTTTTGTATTAATCTTCACAAGAGTAAACTTACAATATGTGGTCGGCACTGCTCCTCGAAAATGGTTCTAGGCTCCTCTTCAACCGTCCTCCAACTACTTTTCTCTATATTTCTCTTTTCACAAGGAAGGCTAAATGTTGGGACAAGGGGAGTGCTCAATTGGGTATAGTTTCTTTACTATGATTTTCCTCCTTTCAAATGGGACCCTGATCCAAAAATGAAGAAGACTTGAAAAACTTGAATAATTATTGCAAGTGAAATGTTATGTGTTTAAAGCAACAGGATCAATTTGCAACACATAAATTAAGGATTACTTATGCAAAATACACATAGACAGCAGCATAAACACATGTGCACAACAATTGATAAAGGAGTTCACCCCTCTTATGGGCTACATCTCCTAGTCTAGCTTCCAATGGATCATTATTATTAATTGCTCAAAAAGTGCTCAAAAACATGTCTTACAATGCTCAAACTAAAAAACTGACTGCTCCAATGGCTTCCCAGCGTCCCAAAACCCCTGTCTAGGCTCTTTCGGCACCTCAATCGGTCGAAAAATGAAAAAGTTAGGCCTCCTAGAAGTCTCCCTCTTCAAGCTTGCTGTCTCTGGTTCTACAATTTTCACCCCCCCTTCAATGAACCTGGCTCACATGCTCTTTTAAGCGTAAAAACCTAGCACCGGGCACAACCGCACCAACGGTGCAAACAGTAGGATGGTTAAGGCACCTCCAGCCCCTAACCGCCTCGGCACCTGAGCATATGGCCATGTGACCTCGTGCTGGGCAAAAAGGTGGTTAAACCGTTTGAAAATCATGCAACTTCCATTTGGGCCCCGCACCAACACTTAACACACGGGTCTTGGTTTCAAACCCCGTGCCAACATTTAACACACGATTATATATATATATA
>ML777668.1:904916-930428 GCA_009831015.1 Picea engelmannii
GCATTGAAGGGTTAGAGCCTTCACCCTGCGACATCATGTATCGTTCCATCATGACCTTCAAAATAACTCTCAATTGTATGATAGTCTGCCTGAAGTATTCTTCTTCATTCAGAACACGTTCATGATCTTCTGCATGAGCCATGCTTGGTGAATGTCTCTCTGCAACTTGCGGTGAATGAAATTGCTTCCTCCTTGTCGAATAAGAACTTGGATCCACAAGTTGACCTTCTCCTCTTGTGATTTTCAACCTTGTGAGCATCAGAAACAAAACTTGCAAACAATCAAGTCTTCAAAACCAGTGCTCTGATACCAACTTGATCTAAAAATGAAGAAGACTTAAAAAACTTGAATAATTATTGCAAGTGAAATTTTATGTGTTTAAAGAAACAGGATCAATTTGAAACACATAAATTAAGGATTACTTATGCAAAATACACATAGACAGCAGCATAAACATTGAACATAAACACATGTGCATAGCAATTGATAAAGGAGTTCACCCCTCTTATGGGCTACATCTCCTGGTCCAGCTTCCAATGGATCATTATTATTAATTGCTCAAAAAGTGCTCAAAAACATGTCTTACAATGCTCAAACTAACAAACTGACTGCTCCAATGGCTTCCCAGCATCCCAAAACCCCTGTCTGGGCTCTTTCGGCACCTCAATCGGTCGAAAAATGAAGAAGTTAGGCCTCCTGGAAGTCTCCCTCTTCAAGCTTGTTGTCTCGGGTTCTACAACTTACACCACCCCTTCAGTGAACCTGGCTCACACGCTCTTTTAAGCGTAAAAACCCAGCACCAGGTGCAATTACGCCAACGGTGCAAACCGTAGGATGATTAAGGTGCCTCCAGCCCCTAACCGCCTCGGCACCTGGGCATATGGCCATGTGACCTCGCGTTGGGCAAAAAGGTGGTTAAACCGTTTGAAAACCGTGCAACTTCTGTTTGGGCCCCGTGCCAACACTTAACACATGGGTCTTGGTTTCAAACCCCGCGCCAACATTTAACACACGGTTATATATACATATATATATATATATATACAATGCAATATATTGCAATACATTGCAATACAATGCAATGCAATGTGCGCGCGCCAACGATCGGGCCATAATATATATGGTGGTTCATATGTAATACAACGTGTCCACGGGTCAGGGCTAAGCCCCGGCCTGACCCCCCTTTGCATCCAACATTAATCAACGTTAAATATATGTTTTATGGCATAGTAAACAAGGAACAAAGGGCGATACTTTGGCTAGCAGAGGGATATGAAGTCTTTACATAATGGAGAGGTCCGGGGGTCAAACCCCACAGGCCTCAACACATTTTTATATATATACCAAATAGCCAGTCAACGAGCGACACGTGGCGCCAAGGGATTGGGCCACGTGTCCTCACACCATTGACCACCAATGACACGTGTCATCCACTGATTCGTCAACCATCAACCACTGAGAGTGTGCCACATCACCCCACCTGACATGTCATCGTACAGATGGTACGACCCTGCCACGTCACCGTACGAACTGTACGGAAAGGTACAGTCAGCATCCAAAAATTTTGCCTGTTTGACTTGGCGAACAGATCGCGATATCTCCTCCATACGGACTCTGTTTGAGAAAGTAAATATACCGCCGAAATCAAGAAGAAAATAAGGACGCAATGGCACTATTTTTGTCACATTCCGAGCACTTTGAAAATTGAGCAAAATTTGATCCCCTGATCAGAGTCTTACCCCTTCTTTCATAGGCTAGAATGAGCTAGGTATTTGGTCGAATGATTGACCATGCATGACCGAAAGGTTTAGTTAACTTACCCAAAGTTGTGTCTTCCATCAACAACTTTCCTTTTTTTGTGATTTTGTAGGTACACGCGGGTTGTAGTGAGTTAGTTAGAGTGTACACGCAGGTTGTAGTAGAGCAGGGCGCGTGGGCCTTTAAAAAGGGTGTTTTTAAGAAGAGTTGTTCAGTACTGGCTTGGCAAAGAAGGCATATGAGATGGCCTGATGTCAAGTAAGCATGTCTGGTGAAAATTAGGGTTATAACAGATGCCCCCTAATGTGTGAGGTCAGAAGAGAAACTGATGGCCGAAATACATTATCAATCTTTATCAACGTACCAAACCAGTGAGCCCAGGGACCAGAATTCGGGAGGTGCCATCTGAAAAAAAAAAATTTGTCTCACCGAGGTGGGCATACCCATGCTCGGGATGAAATAAAATCATGGCTACCAATCAAATACACTGTATATCCATGTCATATAACTATATAAAGTGTAGCCACGAGAAATACACAATGGATCTACATCTCAAAATAAAAAATGTATAGTATCCATCTTCTAGAAGTTGATAAGGCCTGATGGTTGGAGATGAGGTCTTCAGAGCTCGAGAAACAACTTCAAAATATTCAAAACTCAGGTAGGACTATAATATGAGTCTATGACTTCACTACCAAGAGGTCTTCGACAGCTCGTCGATCATGGACAAGAGAATATTGATGATCAGACTGAAGGCTTCATTGATTTCAAACAAAGACTTGATTGGACTTTCGGGATGGTCGGGCATGAGGGCAAGAGACAAACTGCAGAGGAGACAACTCAGGCTTGGTAAAAACTTCCCTTGGATAATAGCACGACAAATGATGAGACTCAGGCAGCATGGCATTGACATAAGTTCACGATGCAGGAGGCAGCGCAAACTCTCCATATGTTTGGAAGAATAACCAAATGGAGGAGGACACAACTCTATGTAGCGAGAACAACTTCCTAAGGTCATATTAAATCCCAGAGCTTGAAGAACAAATAGAAGGATGTTCTTTGTCCAAGGGAGACTCATTGTGCTGCCAATAAAATAAAAAACTTTTCCCTTCCTCTTTTTGGGGTATATTTGTTTTTTTTGTTTTTTTTGTCTTTTTCAATAATTTTGGAAAGCTTGAAAAATAATAAAAGAATGCTACGTTACAAAGGAGGAACGAGTGTCGCAAACATACTATTTCTAGGCACAAGGACAAGACTGATGTTCAGAGCAAGGACATTCGGAAAAATTCCTCCCAGGGCCAAAGGTGTCAAGATGCAAAGGAAAAGTGCTACAGGGCTTGCATATAAGGCATGCTTCAGATGGTTCAGTTGAGAGCAACATGGAGTCGGCATTAGGCCAAAGACGTGGGTATGCAAATGCGATTAATAAAACACACGATGGTAACGTCCTTCGATGTAATTTTAACGAGCCCAGAGAAGGTAAGCTCGGTGGTTTTTCATATTTAGAGAGACTGAAAAAAAAAATGTAAAAGGAGACTCTGATGGGGTACCTTTTTTGAAGGTAGTCTAGTCAGTTCAAAAAAAGGGCTAAACTAGCACTGACAAGACATCTATTCAAAACCATTTTAACAAGTGTGATCAAGACAAGATCACTCGGCAATTTTTTCATTTTTAAGGAGTCTGAAAAAAGCTTAACTATGGACTCCATCAGGAATGTTCTTCTAGACCATTTTAATGAGTGTGAAAGAATAAGGTCACTCAATGATCTTTTCAATTTTAGGGAGTCTGAAAAGAGTTTAACTATGGACTCTATGGGGGTTTCTTTTTCATAAATTTAGTCCCTCGGGCCCGAAAAAGGGTTAAAATTATACTTGAGAATACTCTTCTAGATAATCGAGGTTTCTAGAGTATACATTTGTTCATATAGTTGACCATCCGGACCAAAAAAGGGATAAACTACGGCCGGACAAATGTGCCTTCAAATTTCAGTTTAACGAGCGTGAAGGGCAACAAGATCGCTCGACAATCTTTTCACGTTTAGATGGTCTGAAAAGAGATTAAAAGAAGACCCATTAAGTTTTGGGAGTCCCGAGGGTGAGGTCAAGAGTGATACAAAATTATGCAAATGAGGCTCAAACTCGTAATCAGGAAAAGCTAGTAAGGACTCTCGAGCTGATAGTCGTTAGTGATAGCATGGACACCAAAATGCAACCAAGATCTACCTAGGGCATCCATGTTAGGGTGGGCTCTACCACTAAATTATGACACTTCTAAAGCAGCAATGATGGTTTCATGTCGCAACTCGGTGGGATCGATCCTATGGCAAAGAGGAAAAGACAACAAGATGCAGGAAGTGGAGGTGGAATCCTAACTTAAATACAATGAGTTGAAAATTTGACTTTTTACCAAAGGACCTTCAAAACGACCCAAATCTCAAAAAAGTTTCCAACTGCCCAAAGTAACACTTCTTGTGACAATCCAAAGAAAACACCTAAACCATGCTAAATGAATTTTAGTTTAGAAAAAATGACAAAAGGGTCAAAAAAAATGACAAAAAGAGGCCAAAAAGTCTATAAATAGAAGCTGGCAGCTCATTATCACCATTGTTAACTGAGAAATTGACAGTGGAGCCAGAAACACCCCTTCGTTAAGAAAGTCAATTCCGGGAGATTTAGTGGACGGAACGAGCTTCCGATTGGATCAAGTAAGTAATTACTACCCCCTCTTGCAATTTAATTAGTTCTTTATGCATTTAAATTCATGTTTTGGTGGGGCGTCAACCTTTTAAAAGTTCAGACCTAGGTCCATGCAGGTTGTCTTATGACAGCCCGAGTGTACACACGGGCAGAGTAAAAATTGCGCTCGTATACATGCTACTGTCAGCATTACAGCCCGCACGGACCCTTTATTTAATGTAAAAAATTAAAAAAACAAGAGTTAACCCTCCTGAACTGGGTTTTTACAGGATGTATGTTCACTGGAGGGAAAGAGAGCATGAGGATATTAGTGCATTGGTTGGGGAGGACCCGAATGTTGTTGCTACATTAATGCAATGTGGGTAGTTAAAAACAATTCTATGTCTTTCATGCAAGAACAACCTAGGCTACTAATAGCCTTGGTAGATTATTGGCATCCCGATGCAAAGGCCTTTATGCTAGAGGGACAGACGCTAGTTCCAACCATAGAGGACATATACTTTCTAACTGGCCTCTCCAGGAGGGGGGAACCAGTCAATTTTCATACTTTTCCTTCTGGGCCTCACAACATATCGAAGTTGATTGGACTCCATTGTGAGGTTGGTACTGACAGAACGAGCTCACAAGTACCGATAAGAAAGATTTCAGACTTATCACTACAAGTGATAGTGTTTCTCATCGGGTGAATTATTGGGTCTGGGGCTTTGCATCAGGCTTCCCATGCACAAATGAATTGTGCAGTTCAATGCTTAAATGCACAAATTTTCGATTGGGGCACCACATTGTTGGATTGTATGAAGAGGCAACTAACATATTGTTGGTTGTGGAATCATAGGAACTTCGGGTTTGGAATGATTCTTTGCTCTTTCTTCTTTGAAAGAGTGTCTAGTTTCAGCCCTCGAGAGGTGGTACGAGGGCACCAGGATTCTCTTTCTGCATTATGTAGATGGGCGGTGCTACTATTGTGACAGGGGGGGGAAGGACCATTGAGGCCTTTGATGACAACTTTTTTTCTTGGTTGTCACGACATATCCCGCTCATAGAAGATTACCCCTATGTTGGGATTGAATTCTCAAGAGATCCTGAGATACCGGTACCTCCCAGTGAGGAGCGAGGAGAGATGGGTAAGTTTTCATTGNTTTTATATATATCATTTTTTTTTTATACTAGAGCATTTGACAGATATGTGTCTATTATGTGCAGATGTGGGGCCAGTGCAACCAGCGGATTACACGAGGAACAGGAAACGTCCTCGGCCAAAGGCCACACCCGTCGTCGCAGGGGGACCAATAGCAGCAGGAGAGCTTCCAGTCGGTGAGGCTGAGAGGGTTCTGAGATGAGTAGAGTGAAATTTTACCTCGCTCACTCGCACAGACCCCATGGAAAATATTGAGGATCTGCCACCATCTATGTAGCCTCACGTAGTGGGGGTGCCATGGACATGGGTCCGGATTTTTTGGCATTTGGAAAACGTCGTTGATTATTACAACAGGGCCCACAGGCCCTGTACTTAGTTAGGCTGGACTTTTCACGTGCCGAGAGCACTACTTGTATATTTTTGAGGGCATAAGCCTTATGACTCGTTACTAGTCGTATTTTTGAGGTGCTTGTGCCCACCTATGTACTATGATGTTTTTGATATTGTATATGGATTTTTATGTATTTTTATGTTTTATGGATTACTTTCATTTTAACAAAGATATTTACATGTGTATGTGTGTGCCTTTCTTATATGTGTGCGAGATGCCAATCTAAAATTTGATTAGCTAGAGTATCTGTGATTTGATTTAATCTCCTAGGAACATGAAAATATGTAATATAATCAAAGTTTCATTCTAAGAGACGTACCCTAAGGAACCGTTGGTGTAAAGTAGGATCATGAACATGGTAGACTCTATTTAAATGATACACAACCAGCTGAGCATCTAAATAGACTCGGAGGTGAGAGATACCAAGTGACAAAGTGTCACAAAGCAACTCAATAACTGCGTTGTATTCAGCGACATTATTTGTGGTGTCACCTAAACATATACCTCCTGAAGATATTAACTGACCTTGTGGTGTAAAAATTACCCAAGTTGTGGAGGCAAGCCTCCGAGTGTGTTGGCTAGCACCGTCTGCGAATCCAATGAACACCTTTGATTCACTTGACATCTGCCATAGTGACAAAAGATAACATCAATCCAATGACACATCCATAAAACCAAAAGAAGTCAAAAATTAATAGTACAAAGACTATACATATGTTACAAAAAGTTACCCAAGGTGACCTACCTTTGAGTAATACTTCTTGAGGTAGAGCCCGTTTCTAGGCTTTACCAAAGAATTTCCCTCAAAATCTATCAGAGGATAAGCTCCCTTTTTTAGAACCTCTTTTACGATGAAAGGTATGAACCACATGGGTTTGAACTTGCCTTCCCCTAGGGGGTCCTTATCTTGGTCGTAGACCAGGACAAGGTCACCTTCTAAGACAATCCAAGGATGAACGGACCAATCATATTGACACTTGAATTTTTGTTTGTGAGCTTCGTTAGCTAAGGCCGCATCACGACGATGTTTGTTGAGTTGCTCGAGATATAATAAACGTTCTTCAAGCGGTGAAGTGTCTGGAAATAACTGTTCTGCCAACTTTAAAGATGGGATCTGGAATTCTATGGGCAAGATGGCTTCCAACCCATAAACAAGTTGAAAAGGTGAGAAATCAGTTGCAATCTTAACAGACGTTTGGTCGGCCCAGAATGTCGAGTACAACATCAAATGCCAATTTGACTTGGCCGAATTGATCATTCGTTGTAGGATGGTCTTAAGAGATTTATTGACAGCTTCCACCTGACCATTCGCTTGAGGGTAGTAGGGTGATGAATGTTCTTGCCTCAACCCAAGATTTGATGTTAACTCGATCATCATTGTTTTCTGAAAGTGACTACCATGGTCAGTGACAATCTCTCTTGGGACACCGAACCGTGCTATAATCTGGTTAAACAAAAAGAGGGCAGCAGTCTCTCCATCATCTTTGAACGTTGGCATAGCTTTGACCCACTTCCTGAAGTAGTCAATAACTACAATGATATAATGGTGCCCCTTGTTGAAGGAGGGTTGCATGTATTGTAATCAATCCCCCACTTGGTGAAGGGACCAACTATGATGACAAGAAACATGGGAGCGGGATGTTCCCTCATCTTCTGAGAGAAGATCTGACATGGGTGGCACTTCTTGACCGATTCAATACAATATTTGATTAATGTTGTCCAGAAGTAACCGGCTCGTAAAATATTTTGGGTTGTTGCCAACCCAGACAAATGACCGCCACATGCTCTAGTATGGTAATCGTTAAGCACGATAACTACTTCTTCATGAGTGAGACATCGGGGCAGGATGCAATCTACACCTTGTCTATACAACGTGTCTTCAAGTATGAGATAGATCTTAGCCTGATGGCATATACAGCGATGCTCATCACGTGAAGAAGAGGTAGGGCTCTTCAAAGTCTGGGGATAGACAAGTATATCTCCATACTAGGGATCCGAAGATGCTATCAAAAACATATTTCCTCTAATAGGCAACTCTTCGGGCATAACATCACCTGACTCGATCAGAAGTTCCGAGATGAGGTCCGTAAAAACCAGTGACCTTTTGTATTTCGCTAAAACGAAATCTAATTCAAATTCTTGGAGGAAAATTATCCATCTATTGATCTTTCCACCGATTACCCGTTGTGTCAACACGTATTGAAATGGATTCACAACGGAAATGATGGTGATCTTGTGAAACAAAACATAATGACGGAACTATTGGACAGCATGGACTGCTACCAACGCAATTTTTTTGATATGATAATAATTGATTTCCGGTCCAACCAGGCCTCGGCTCAAGTAATAAATCACATATTCTGAGAGCAAATCATCCTCCTGAACTAAGACCATGCCGATGGTTGACTCTATTGTAGCCAAGTATAATAAGAAATCTTGGTTATAATCGGGTGGCCGAAGCAGAGGGGCAGTTGTGAGGGTGCATTTTAACGTGTCAAAATAATGTTGAGGGGCATCGTCCCAATAAAAAGGAATGTCTTTCTTCAGTAAGAACATAAAGCCCTTTGTGATCTCACCATAGTTTGCGATGAAACACTGCAAAAAAAATTATTTTCCTTGTAGACTTTGAAGTTGAAGGATTGTACGTGGGGGAGGAAATTGAAATATTGCCTCAACCTTGAGAGGATCTACCATGATTCCTATTGTTGAAACTATGAAACCTAACAGACGGCCCGACGTCATGCAAAAACTGCATTTGTTGGGATTCAAGTGAATCCGGAAGTAGCGACATCACTCAAAGATAAGTCGAAGGTGTGTGGGATGATCAGTTCTCTTACGAGATCATGATGCTAAATCATCTAAGTAGGCCTCGACGATATTTTTGAGATCGTGGAAAGAAAAAGACATGGCCCGCTGAAAGGTAACTCCAGCATTTTTCAGACCAAAAGGCATCTTACGATATGCAAATGTACCCCATGGAAAAATGAATGTAGTTTTGTGTTGGTCTTCGAGTTTGATTTGTATCTGATTATATCCTGAAAAACCATCCATGAAAGAAAATGCCTCACAACTTGTGCATTCATTGACTATCTGTTCAATAAATGGTGTGGGGAAATTATCTTTTGGACAGGCCTTGTTCAAATCACGGAAGTCCATCCACACGCGAATCGCCTGTTTTTTGTTAACCGACATGGGGTTTGACACCCATTGGGTCAAATGGATGGGGTAGATCAAACCTATGTTGAGCAGTTTTTCTACTTCAACCTTAATGGTTGTTTATTTCCTAGGATTGATCGAACGAAGCTTCTACCAAACTGGCTTAGCGTCAGGAGAAGTCGTGATTTTGTATTCGACAATTTTTGGATCGATGCTTGGAATTTCCTTGTAAGACCAGGAAAAAACGTCACAGAATTCTTTAAATAAATTCATGTATATTTGAATCTCTTCGAGGGAACAGTTAGGTCCGATAAAAACATTCTCCAAGATGCCAGGGGTTCTAGAGATATTTATGGGTATGGTTTCAGCAATGGTTTCCATATTACCTTCATTGTAAACAACATGCATAGCCAAAGGATTGATAGGACAAGACCTATCTCCAGTCATAGTCAAAGTGAATTCCCTTGCTTTGATTTTACTTAGATCTGGGAGAAAGTAAGATCTATGATGGAGATCGTCCCAGGGTTTGTCCGGACTAGTCATTGCTTCAATAATTGCTTCGTCTGAGGGCAAGACTAATTCTAAAGAATCTGTATTAGCGAGGGAACCTTGAGCCCAAATAGGCTCCAAAATTGGATCTAACTCTTGTGCAGGAGTCGGCTCAGGGTCGACGAAAGCATGTTGAACTAAAGAGTACGCAACTTCTTTCGTGGACAAGGGCATGGCCATACCATGGTGCCCTATCCCTGCCATCGTGGTCGATGGGGAAGGAAGAAACCATGAATCGTTGAAGTAAGTCGTACGAAACAACGAAACTTGGAAAACCTCAACCTTATGGTGGTATGATATGAACTTAACATCGCCTTCAGGAGGTGGGTAATCGAACGTACCCATCAAATGTAGGCACAATCCAACCCCTATGTTGATGATGTCGGGTTGAGGGTCATCAATCATTGGGACCACGAATTCCCCCAATGAAGGGTCAGAATGGGAGAAAGACAATTGATCAATGGTCATGACCCAGCCCTCGTGTGGAAACAACAAGACCCGGAAAATTGTCACGACCACTGCTTGCATGGCATAGGTCCAACTCCTTTCTACCAAGAGATTGTAGTCGAGCGACGCATCAACTACTTCAACCTTGACACACACAGTTTTCCACCCTAACTGCATGGGGAAAGAAGGGATGATTCCATGTGGTCGGAATGAATGACCGTTGAACATAGTGAGAAGAGTAGGTGGCAGAGACAAAGTGGGTTTTCCAATGGCCTTCCAACACACCAAATACATTATGCATGTCAAGGCAACCTCATCAACCACCGTACGGAAAATGTTCCATGTAAAATTTTACGTGGAATAAGCCACTACTATCTGAAACACTACGTGGTAAGGAAGACGAGGTTTTAAGTCGATCGTATCAAGCATGATTGTACCCAGGTTACAAGTCTCGATAGATCCTAAGGAAGATAATAGAGCCTTTCTCTGGGAAGGTCAGCTCTGGAGGACCTCCAAAGCCAACATCGCACAAGGGGTTTGAGACAAATCCTCCACCACGGAGTAGTTCTGGGTGGCCCTTACGTTTGGGTTATGAGAATCTTTTTTGAACGCACCTTTTGGGATGTGTGTTATGGTTTTGCCCAATGTCTTCTCAATCTGCAGGGGAAGAGATGGCATCTCAGCTTCTTTACCTTTCTCAAAGGTACCTGGCTTACTGTAGTCATGTGCTCTAGTTGATATATAGGCACCAGCTTTCATCATATACACATTCATGGATGCATGATTATTTGTAGGCGGAGGGGATCCTTGACTGCCCCCATCCGTGCTTGTAGAGGCTTGGGTTATATTTTTCCCATGTTGAAATGGGTTCGTTAACACAGCAGGTTGTTGTTGTGACAATAACTTTTGGGGCTCCGCAAGCCAAGGGCATTGATGAATCAGGTGGTCTTCTGCGCATAGATTACACGGATGCCTCGACTTCCTTTTTTAGGCATTGCCCCCGCTAGCATTATTAGTGGGTTTCTTATCCCCCTTACCCTTATTACGTTGTTTCTTCTTTCCGTTGTTTCTTATTTCCATCAGGATGTTGGGTGGCCTTTGGATTTGTTGATTGCACGTTGTGTACATCCGACGTTTGGGTAAGGGGAGTAGCCGGAATAGTTGTCTGGCTGGCCGCTCTGTGTTGTATGGACAATTGAAATTGTTTCGTCAGTTGTTCAGCGGGCTTTGTTTGTGCTGAACCAACAATACCATCGGCATGTGGTCCAACTCTCTGTCTGGTTTTATCAAGTATTGATCGTGGCACATCTGGTAATATCTCGTACAGTAGACCGAAATGAGAATAGATTAGCTCAAGTTGTTGAGCTCTCATGATTGCATCTTCATCGAAAAAAACTCCCGACGTCGCAACATCTTTGGATAATTGTGGGACCAAAGACTTAAGGAACCACTCAAGAAGGAATGTTGGTGGGACTAGCACCTTAATCAAACTCTTCTGGTGTCTCCATTCTCGGATGTGATCAGAGATATGGTTTTCCTTTGTGTTGCACCTCTTTCATCACCTTAGTGAGAAAAATAGAGGTGCTTGCAAGCTCAGTTGGGTCTGCTGAGTAGGACAGCTGCAAGGAAAAGGGTTAGAAAAATAAATATAAAACAACAACTAAGAATTAAACTAAGAAATAAAACAACAACTAAATTTATAAGCATAGGGACATAGAGACAAAAAGAATAATGAGACTCATGTCACCAATGATAAGGCTGATATTAGTGAAAGAAAACACTGAGAAGCAAGGGGACTATGAGTCCCTTCTTCCTCCAAGGGAGGGCTCTTGGACCCCCACAAGTAAGCTCTTCTTACAACTTTGAAAATGAAAATGAAAATGGTGAAAGAATTCTTTGATAAACCACTCAAGGGGTGAGATGGATTTCCCAATGCAATGATGCAAGTATACTCTTGGCAAGGATAGAAGAGTCCTCAAGAGAATAATGGAAGCATAACTTTGCTTTGAATTCCTTGAAAAATGAAGTGTATCCATGGCCTTTTTATAGCATTCCTTTGAGCTATTGTTCAACTAGTTTGTAGTGTGTAAAGAGGCTAATTAGGGAATTTCTCGGTCTTTGACCAACCATCCAGTTGAATCCAGTCCATATTTGAGTGTCAAATCGTCTTGGGAGCTGAACCAGAAGTGGGTGGGAGGCCGACCACTCTCATAAATGCGTCATTTCTCAGGTGCCTGGCTTTTTGTGATAATAGTCGCGCATTGTGCACATGTGTGCGAATCTAGCATTTATGTTTTGCGCATGTGCACGCTCACCCAATGTCTTCATAGCGCCCTTCAATTTTTCACTATTTTGTATAGTTTTTGACCATTTATGAATGGTTTTGTGTTAATTCAGGTCCATGAATGACTTCATAACTGTTTGATGATGCTGAATTCTTGTAACCATGTGCGGACGAAATTTCAGTGATAACAGATGCCCCCTGATGGATGAGGTTAGGAGCATACGTATAGTCAAAATCCATCAATGTTTCTTCTACTGAGAGTGTTGTTGTAAGAGAGAGGAATAGTGGGATCATCCAGAGCGATCCATTGGAGGAAAAAAAGAACCGGTAGAACCCAACCTTCCATGAGGGGTGTAAAAAACAAACTGTGTACAAACGAGGCGGGCATGCCCCATGCTCGTGTCATGTAACTCAAAAAAAAGAGGAATGAAGTGTTGGTGTAGAAAACTACAACGCCCTCGGGGGCGGTCATGATAAAGGTAGAAGAAAATTTTGTGGATGAACATACTCTGAATAGTAGGCAGTGACAGCAGTAAGAAGTATCACGGATTTTGTGGGCATTGATAGCCCAGCCAAGTTCAGAGGTCTTCGGCAAGGAAAAGAACTAACTGCAATAGTCGCAAAGTAAGACCCACCGTAACATGAGAAAGTGTTGAAGTCGAATGTTATGGGGGTCAACGATAGCAAGGAGTAATTGTGTTTCTCCCTATGTCGTCTGAGATCTCTCATTGGATGGGTAATGAGAATCAAGATACCGTCGCCCTTCTGGAAAACTATGTTGATGTCGACAAAAAGGGGGATGCGACTCCCAGAATCAAATGGCTTCGTGAAATATACTAGGTGAGGAAAGGAAGTGGAGGAGGTACATGGACAAAGTCAAGATGTAGGAAGACTCAAGACTGCCCTTGGTTGGAGTATATTTGAGATAAAAGTGGGTGCAACCATTCAACGAGGTCGAGTGTCAGGGGGACAACAAGACAGGGGATAAGTTGTGCCAAAGGCGGGACAAGGTGAACAAACTTAGAGGGCAGAGGTAAGTGGAATGTGGGGTACTTTGAAGATATGTACGATGTTATCAAGGGTGGATGATAAGTAGTGCCCCAACCAAGGGTGACATGGGTTGCGTTTGGCCAAAAAAGGGAAGAAGGTCGCCAAAGGTGACGACAAAAAAGGTAATATAACTGCTGGAAGCAAAGGCATTTGTATAATAAATAAAGAATAATTTGGGATAAGTGTACAAATGCAGACACGGGTGCCCCAATGTGATATGGTTGGCCCGGGTAGGGCATAAGTTGCTCGAAGAAATGATGGAGGGTGGGGGCCCCATGGGTGGGTTTCTGTATGAGGTAGGTGAAATGGAGGGAAATTTGCAGATGGGCAAACGAATTGTGGATGAAATGGAGGGTTCATGATACTTCAGAGGTGCAGTCCAAAAATAAAATTGTGAAGAGATAATCTGGGAGTCTGTTAGGAAAGCTAGCAAAATGAGGAGGAGTATGTGGCTTATTCGCGACATGATGTAAGACTATCGGGACTCCCATCCCTAAAGGGTTGTTGAAAAACAGCATGAGTGTCAAAAGCGCAAAAGGGTGCTATGAATGGGACAACTCATGTAAGTAAGAGTGCTACTGGGTGACAGTACCGAAGATGAAAATGGAGGTGTTGGTACTACAAAGCCGAAAATGGGGATCCTAGAGGCAAATGTCAGAGGATGTGACTGGAAATGTAAGTGAGATTCAGAGGGAATGACTACATGCCAGTTCTGAGTATATACCTGAAGGGGTTGTGTTGATGTATGATGACCAAGTACCCACACACATGAAAACCAAATGCCCAACGTGAACAATATCTGAAGAGAATCGAATATATGAGCATCTATTTGATAATTTTGAATATGCGCGTGCGTACTGGATCATAGTATGAAAAATGGTGTCCTGGGGGCTCAGGCTGAAAAGAGGCCCAGGGACTGTCATGATGTAGATGACAGGATGTTGATCCCATGGCTGAAGATGGATCGAGAAATGGATGCCCGAAGCACCTGGAATGGTGAGTGGAAGTTTGACAAAAAGGCCTATATATAGTTGTAGGGCCCACATTGCCACCTCAATTGTACTTGCTGCTATAGTGACTGGACGAGAAGTATTCAGAGGAGATTTGGAGATTTTGGGAGGATGAGGCATCGAATCAAGGACCAGCGAGATTCAGGTTAGTGTTCTAATCATCCTACATAGAATTAAGGTTTCATTTTTTGGGCAGGGGCTGTATGAAGGGTCGTACAGAGAGTTTTTATGGGTGTGGGTCCCACGTGTGCGGGTGATCTGGCAATAGGCACACACAAGTGGGTGCCTGCCCACCATATAGACACACATGGGGGGCTTGGTAAGAGGGTAAATGGCATGCACTATATGCGCGCCTGTCGGATGCACAGCTGCGCATGTGTGCGCAGCTGTGCTTTGGACAGGCGCGCTTTAGAGCGCGCCTGTAAATTGAACAGGCACGCACGTATGCGCACCGGAAGGATAGACAGGCGCGCTTGAGAGAAAGCCTATGTAGTGAACAGACGTGCTTGAGAGCATGCCTGTGTAGTGAACAGGCACGCATAGGTGCACACCTGTGCAGTGAACAGGCGCACACGTGTGCGCGCCTGTGGGTTAAACATCCGTGCCTTTGAGGCAAGGTTGACGGGTGTAAAACTTATCTTTTTTTATGTTGTTGATGGTCCATGTAGATGACTTAGGACTGTGCTATGTGGTTGCAGGTGAGCTTTGTGCATGATGCTGATTGGTTGGCGAGAGCAGGATTGCTCCCAGCTATGAGACATCATGGCTATTGAGGAGCCAGGTGTACGTGCAACTTTGGAAGCCTGTGGGTTGTTGAAGTTCTTTGAGTGCCCATTGATATGAGCGTAGGAGTATCTCCTACAATTTCTTATCCGGATGTGGAGTCTGGACCTGCATTGCTTCATAGTGCAGGGAGAGCAGATTGCCTTCACTGCGATGGAGGATGTATATTTTTTGACTAGGCTCCCGTTTCGGGGAATGCCCCTACCGGCAGAGCCCGTGCTACCGAGGGATATGCCACTAGTAACGGTTGGCCAGAGATATTGTTTGGTGCCAAACTTTATGTCTGACACTGTCGTGAGCATTGGGGTGATGGATGCCCTAGCGCATCACTGTATAACAGCGATGATTGTGAGAGTTTATGGATCGTTGGCGATGCAGGGGATCAGTGGTGGCCAGTTGATGGTAATGGAGAGAGTGTTGGTCGGTGAGCACTTCGCCTGGGGGCTTACGCTGCATGCAAGGATGGTAGGGCAGCTGGACCACTATCGATCCATGGATACTGGAGAGTTTTCCTTTGGGTCCATCCTGGTGGCCTGTTTTCTGGAGAGGGTGTCGATGTTGTGCCCTAGGATTTTATTGGGTGCACCTGGGGCGCGAGAGCCACAACTGAGGTAGTGGTCGACTATTTTTCTTTGCCATGGTGGTGGCAAGGGTGGTCACTTATTTACTATGGAGGCAGCACAGGTATGGCAGCAGATGTCGCAGGTGATATTGCGGTACCCCTATGCCGGGGTTGACTTCCGGGAGGATCCGGACATGGTGCTACCTCCAGGAGAGGTGTTTGACCGTCGAGGTATGTTGATGATGTTGATATATATGTTTTTTGTGTTTTGAGATAGCATGACATATGTAAATGATATATATGTTGATACTATCTGTTGCTTGTTCATATGTGCAGATGTGGCACCTCGCGAGTTCGAGGTGGATTTGCAGAGAGCGTCGGACCGTCAGGAACCAGAGAGACTTCCGTGGGGAGAGAGACATCGGTGTGAGGACATTGTGGTGCGACCAGCTGATCCGGAGAGGGTAGGGAGGAGACGTCGATTTTATGACCTTGGTGCTGGGCCATCACATGCTCCTCAGGAAGCTACCAGAGTAGATTTGGAGGAAATACGTCGTCGCCTAGACGTAGTGTTACAAGATGTGCCTGAGGGCATGTGGTCTCGCATCCAGGATGAGGATATCCTGGATAAGTGTGTGGGGATTCCATCGCCATGGCGGGCCGTAGTACGATGGGTAGAAGTAGTTGGTGCTACGATGACCGAACGACTATCACCGAGGCAGGAGGGACCGATAGGGGGTCGGCAACCACCGTCTGAGGGAGGGGCAGGTGGTGGTGGGTCGCCACCGCCTGAGGGAGGGGCAGGCGGTGGTTCTCTAGAGGCACCTTGAGTGGTGCTCTATGTATTGATGTATTTTTTGTATATAGGCTAGTGAGCCCATTTTGTACCGAGGTGCTTCATTGGCCTGTGGATATTTGTATTTTTTGTATGTAAACATTGGGATGGCACTGTGGACCTTTCGATATATACATGAGTATAAATTTTGAGATCTATGTGGTGTTTACATGTGTTTTGTTAATGTATTGATGATGTCTAATCTATATATGATATGACAGGTTGTTGATATGTTTATGTATGTGTAGTGGTAGCTTGATGTGAGATATGCCAGTCTAACACAATATTAGCTAGGTTATCTGTAATTTGATTCAATTGTATTGGAATATGTGTAAATGTAATGGAATCAAAATGTCGAGATAACAATCTAATCTGTAGGTATTTGTGAAAGAGGCAAGGATCGCATACACGGTACACATTGTTGAGCTGGAGAACGAATAGGTGAGAGTCAAGAAAGATGCTAAGGTGACGAATACGATGATGTTGGGTATCGGCCAAGAGGCCAATGACGGCAGTGTATTCGGCTTGGTTGTTGGTCGCTGAACCCAAACATATGCTGCTTGAATGGAGTATTTCATGTGAGGGGGTGTAGAGAGCCCAAGTGGCCGAAGCGAGATTTTGTGTCTAATAGCTGGCGCCGTCAGCGTAACCAATGTGGTAGGCTGGTGGAGGAAGCATCTGTCAATAGCACAAATGATAGTTTAGACGTGAGGGATGGAAAAAGATTAAAAACACTATAAAATAAATAACCTAAATTAGAATGACTACGTTTAAGCATAAAATTTCTTTAAATACAACCCGTTGACGGGTTCTTTGAGAGAGAGGCCTTCAAGAGAGGCCAAGATGTATGCGTCTTTGGTGAGGCAATGTTTGATAATATATGGGTCATGCCATAGTGACTCAAATTTTCCATGGCCAAAGGTATCATGAGCGATATCGTAAGCCAAGACGAGGTCACCTTCATCAAATGAGCGAAGGTTGACATGTCAATCAAAGGTGGCCTTTGACCATTTTTTAGCTGCCTCATTGTTCTGTAATGAAGATCGATGATCTTCATCCAGAGACTCTAAGTTCAACAAGCGTTGCTTCATTGGAGCAGTGTCGGGTAATAGCTCAATTGCATTGCGTAGGGTGGGAATTTTGCACTCAATGGGAGAGTGGCCTCAACCCAATCGACTAGATGAAATGGTGTGAAACCAGTAGCTATTTTCACAGTCGTCTGGTAAGCCCATAGCGTGGAAAATAACATGTGATGCCAATTGGTCTTATGTTTATTAACCGTGCATTGTAACATGGTCTTGAGGACCTTTTTAACTTCTTTGACCTGTCCATTAGACTGAGGATAATATGGTGAGGCAAACTCGTGAGAGAATCCCAACCGAGATGAGATTTCGACGAAGATCTCATTCTCAAAGTGTTTCCCATGTTCGAAAACGAGTTGGAGTGGTACTCCAAATTGAGAGATGACGTGGTTAAAGAAAAAACACGATGCAGTGTCAGCGGTGTTGTTGAAGGTGGGCATAGCTTCTGCCCATTTGGTGAAGTAATTGACTACGACAACAATGTATTTGTGACCATTGCTGGAGGGGGGATTACAAGTCATGAAGTCGATGCCCCATTTACAAAAAGGGTCGGGAGTGATGACTGGATGAAGAAGAGCAAGGGGTGCTCGGGCTTTATTGGCGTAAAGTTGACATTGCTCACATCATTTCACGATGTGAATGCAATCGTGAAACAAGGTAGGCCAAAAGTAACCTGCTCGAATAATCTTTTGAGAAGTGGATATTCCCGAAAGATGGCCCCCACATGCATCGATGTGGTAGTCGTTCAAGACTCTATCAGTCTCGTCAATGGTCAGGCATCGACGAAGAATGGTGTCGACTCCCCACCGGTATAGGATGTCTCCGATGAGGAGGTAGCGAGAGGCCTGATGGCAAATACGACGATGATCATCTCGTGAAAGGTGGTTACCAAAATTTTGAGTTCGGAGGTAGATGAGGAGGTCGTCATACCAAGGATCATCCGAAGTGATGTAAAAGAGGTGTTCGTCGGGAAAATCGGTATTGACGGGGGCACTGGTGGTGTTAGAGGGGAGGACTGTCACAAGTTCGGCGAGAATGAGGGCCTTCTTGCTTTTGGGTGTTGAGAATTCCAGATCGTACTCCTGAAGGATAACGATCCATCGAGAAAATTTGTCATTAATTTGTCGATGACTGAGCAAGTATTGCATAGGGTTAGAATCAGCAACAACCTTAGTTTTCCGAAGAAGAATGTAGTGGCGCAGTTTCTAGACTGCGAGGACGACTGCAAGAGATAGTTTCTCTTCATGTTTATACTTCAGGGGTGGCCCTGAGAGGTTTTTACTAACATAATAAATGACATGCTCACGATTGTCATCACCTATTTGAACAAGAACTCCTGCTACTGACACGGCTGATGCTGATACGTAGAGGATATAGTCACGATTGTAGTCAGGTGCACTAGTTAAAGGGGCGTTGGAGAGAGCCAGTTTAAGATCGTCAAATGACTGTTGGGCATGTTCATCCTAGTGAAATGGAATGTCATGACGTAGTAAGCGAAGGAAACCATGGGCGTGAATGGCGTAGTCAGGGACAAATTGTCGTACAAAGTTAGCCTTGCTTTGGAGACTCTGAAGCTGACATAAATTCTGGGGAAGTGGAATTTCAGTGATAACTTGGAATTTGAGGGGGTCCATGGTAATACCGCTTTAGGAAATGATAAATCCGAGGAGGCGCCCTAAGGTAACACAGAAAACGCACTTGAGGGGATTCAAGGAGATGTTGTACTGACGACATCATTGGAAGATGATTCGTAAATCATCAAGATGTTGGGTGCGTTTCTTGGATCGATCTGTGAGGTCGTCCAAGTAGGTGAGGATGATATGAGCCAGATCATTAAAGATGTATGTCATAGCCCGTTGGAAAGTTGCGCCAGCATTCTTTAATACAAAAGGCATGACGCGATATGCAAAAGTACCCCAATGGGTAGTGAATGCGGTTTTATACTGATCGGCGGGGTGAATTTGAATTTGATTATAACCAAAGAACCCGTCCATGAAGGATAGAGCCTCATGGCCTGTGCAGTCGTCGATAATTTGATCGATGAAAGGCGTTGGAAAGTTGTCTTTGGGACATGCGTGATTGAGATCATGAAAGTCCGTGCATACGTGGATAGTGCCCTATTTTTTGTTAACGGGTATAGGATTGGAAACCCATGATGTATAGGCGATGGGGTAAATGAACCTAGCAGCACGTAATTTGTCAATTTCGACTTTGATGGCCCCTGCTTTGGATGGGTGTAGCAGTCATTGTTTTTGACAAACTGGTGTAATGTCGGGCTAGGTGTCGATGCGATGTTCGACGATAGAGGGATCGAGGCCAGGAATTTTCCTGTACAACCAGGAAAAGATATCCCGATATTCCTGGAAGAGGGATTTATAGGTGGCAATTTCTTGAGGAGTGCGAGCAGCTCCAATGGTGATTTCCTCGATGACGCCATTTTTTATGGAAATGTTGATTTTAAGGGTTGGGGAAATGTTGGCCATGTTTCCTTCTTCAAAAGCATCAGGGGTAGGAATGGGGTTTTTGAACCAGTCGATAGGTCCTAATGGGATAAAATCATTGGTTTCAACTGCATAGATGGGGTGTTTGTTAGGAAGCGTGGAGGCTTCCTATGGAAAGAAGAGTGCGCGGTGGTGTAGCACATCCCATGGGTAGTCAAGGTTGTTTAACTCCTCAAGTATTTCCTCATCACAGTGGAAGTAACAAGAATACAAGGGGTCATGGAGAGTGATATCGGTGACTGGTTTCATGTGGTTGCCCCCTGGTGACGAAGAAGCAGGGGGAACAATGCAAGGTGACGTTGATGGTTTTCTCGACATAAACCAAATGTTGCAGTACTGAGGAGTACCCGTGGTAGTTGGGTGTAAAATGTTCGTAGGGGAATGAGCAGGAGAGTTGGGGGGATTGGGGGGTGAATCCTCAGATAAGTCATCTAAGAACCATGGAGGTGTTGAAAGGGCCTCAGGTTCGGGAGAAATGATATGAAGACCCTCTAGTGATGAGGTAAGTTCAACTATCGACTCTGTGGGTCATTGAAGCAGGGTTAATTGGCGTTTCTTGTATTCAATGATCATAGGACACTGGTATGTAAAATGATCTAATAATTCACATAGAGAGCAAGGGCATCTCATACGTTCATTGACTGAAGTTGTGACATAATGGATGTCGGTGATTGTTAGTAAGGATGATGTAGCGGGACTGTGGTTTCTCTAGAAGCTTTGGCATACTGCGGCTAATGTCTGCCGAAAGCGTGGTAGTGATGGGAAATGGTGGGTATAATTGCCATCTTCTAAACATATAGTGCAAGAAAATTTGGTTTTCAACCCTTTACTACTGGAATGGGAGGTGGTAGTGGCAGTACTGGCTATATTGGCGAGTGTTGGGGGAGTTTGATTGAGTTGAATCAAATTCCGTAACTCGGGTAGATATGGGCAATTGTTGGTTTGGTGTCCATCTTTCTCACATAGTGCGCAAGGAGGTTGGATGCGTGGAGGAAGTGGAACTGTGGGCTCCTTCTTCTTTCTCCTACCCCCAGTTGTGGCAGGGGGTTTAGTGAGTGGGGGTGTATAGGGTATGGTGGGAGTAAGTATGGGAATCGTCATGGGGATTCCTTCTGTTTGGGGGGGAAGGGATGGTCGAGGGACCATCTCTGGTGGATGTAAATACCAAACTGGAATTTCTAACACCATATTAGGTAGGGTAAGCGTTGTGGCTACCTGGAAAGCTTCTATGCCCGGTGGACGGTAAAAGAAGGGGATTTGGGTGATGGCTTGGGGAACTGTCTCCCAAACTGGGATATGTCCTTGGGGAGACATGAAATCGTGGACTGGTGGGGTCGACAAGTTCGCAGGAGGCTCTTGAGGGGGGAGTTCTGCAACTAGTGGGACGTCAGATATGATAGAAGCCTCCGTAGGAGGAAGGGTATCTTCTGTGTGAGGTTCGTCAGATGATACAATGCATACTTGCTTAGAAGGATGAAGGAGCGATGGTGCTCCATGGTAAGTTCTTAACAATGATGGATCTTTGAAAATTCCAGGACCCATCTCGACGAGTGGGTATGCGTCATGGTTCGTGTGGATGAGAGGGAGAATGTTATCGATGTTGGCAGATGGGTTAGGCTCGTAATGTGAGACTTGGTCAATGGTAATGATCTTCCCATTATGGGGGAACATCATTGTCCGAAAGATGGAAGAGACAACTGCCTTCATAGTGTACATGTAGCTACGACCGAACAAGATATTATAATCGAGTGGGGCGTCGATAACTTCGATGTCGATGAGAATAGTCTTGCCCCCAAGTTCGACGGGGACATTTTGGAAGAGCCCTTCAGGAGATGAGGTTCGTCCATCATAAGCTCATAAGGTGATGGCAGAGGGTATGAGTTTGGGGGAACCTAGTTTCTGCCATACAGATTTGGACATAATGAATGTAGATGCATCTTCATCGATGATACACCGATGAACTGTGATGTTCCGTATTTTTATTGGTATTTGAAAAGCGATCAAGGCGGGAAGGCGAGGTTCTCCGCTGTCGAGATCAAAGGTAATGGGTCGAGTATCTGTGGGGTCAACTGCCCCCAAGGTAGAAAGTAATGATTTCCGCTGAGTGGGACAAGTCTGGAGGACTTCCAAGACTGACATGGTAGCCGGGGATTGTGCTAAGTCATCAACCAAGATGTAATTGTGAGCTGCCATAGCCTGTGGGTTGTGGAAATTCCAACGCAATGGGATGCGAGGGATGAAAAGAGGTGGCTTGGCGGTAGGGCGAGGAATCACCAACGGGGGTCCCGTCAGTGCAGGGATTGTCTCTGGAGGGATGGGAGGAGACTCAACGGGTGCATGATACTAATGATTACGTGTTTGCAAAAGGATTTCTTCCTCGCTAGTGAGGAGGATCGTGCGATCTGCTGGATTGTTTGGGTTGAGGTACTGTCCCACCTGAGGTGGGGGATGTTGTGTGTCCTGTTGAGTGTTTATCACACCCTGGTGTGGGATAGGATTTTGCAACACGGCAGGGGGGGGTTGTTGCACGTATTATTATGGTGTCTGTTGAGGGGTAGGCAGTGCTGGAGGATGGGGTAGACTACCTGATTCTTGCAACCGTTTGAAATCAATGATTTGGGGGCAATGATGAGTGTAATGACCGAACTCACCACAAAGGGAACAAGGGAAGTTGGTTTTAATAATATTGTTATTTCTCCCTTGACGCCTATTATTATTGCCCCCCTGGGGGTTCTGATTCCCTTGGTTCTGGTTGCCCCCTATGGGTTGGTTCTATTGGGGTTGATTCCCACCTTGACCTGGGTTATTGTTGTTCCTATTTCATCCTTTCTTTTTGGCATTGTTCAATGCATGGGTCGGATTGGCCGTATTCAACTGTTCAAAATTTTGATATTGTTGAGCAGGAGAGGGTTGAACAAAATTCACCCCAACATGACGATGTGGGGGATCCATGGGTTGTGGGGGACCATGAAATGGAAAGTATGGATTCTGTGGTGGTAACGATCCATAAGGTTCATAGGAAGGCGTAGTTCTTTCGCTAGTACTATAAGATGAGGTACAGGGGGTACCAGAACTCGTTTGAATAGGTGGATGTATGAGGGGTGTCGGCGGTGGCCCACTGATGGGTGGAGGCATAGCAACAGGGTATGGTTGTTGATAAGGGGGTGGGGGGTAATAAGAAGTGCCCCTGTATTCCAGCGGGTATTGAGGTGTTCCATACATCGGTGGTGGTTGGGGTTGTGGACCGTGGTGAGTGGTGGTACCAATCAGTTCGTCTACTGAGTGAGACATCCCAGGTTTGTCTTGGCCAAATGGCACAGGTTTTGGAAGATCAGGAAGTACAGTGTATAAGTACCCTGACTGTGCATAGATGAGGTCATACTGTTGAGCCTTACTAATGGCTTCCTCTTCATATTGAGGGAAGGTGGAAGCTACATCCTTACCGAGGAGAGAGACAAGTGATCTAAGAAACCAGTCAAGACACTGTTGCTTGGTGGTTTCTGCTTTACACAAACTACGTCACCTACGCCACTCGTGAATGTGATCAGCGATATGTGTGGCTGAGGTTTGTTTGAAATTAGAGAGTAGTTCTAGACCATTTTCGTGGCAGATTAGTAGTTGGAAGAAGGTCAAAAATGCTTTGGCCAAGGATTCACAAGTCACATGGCACCCTGATTTTTCCTTTACATACCATTTGGCTGATGGGCCAATGAGTGTGCATTGAAATAATCGTAGTCTGATGGAATCATCCATAATGATATTGGAAGAGAACCATAGGTGAAAGGTCATGACATGGTTGGTAGGGTCGTCGCCTGCCTTTCCTTCAAACTTGGGTATGTCTGAAGGTAGTTTGGTGGGCATTGCAGGTCATGTGGGGGCATGCAATATAGGATCATTGGTGAGTTTGCTTAGATCTGGTATGTTGAGAGAGGCCAAATATGGCATCTATAGTGGGGGGGAGGGGGGGAAGGATTAGCTCCAACCATGGTGTAAGTGTGTTGTGAACCTAACCCTTGAGGGGGGTTAGGTGGGTTGGTACTTCCCCCTTGAAAGGAAGTTGGTCCCTGCTTCCATGTAAAGGAGAGCAAGTGGATGGATGACCTTGGGAAGTGGACACAAGTAATGTAGAACCAAGAAAATATGATCCTAAAATAGTAGCACTCACAGGAGTGTGTGAAGGGGGTGTCGATGAGTGGGCAAGACTAGACACTCCCCCTAAGATAGGAGGGAGGTTTAGCAAGCGTCGTGAACCATGGGGATTCTGTGGGTCCCCTATGATGTCCGACTAGCTGAGTGAATGTGTGAAAATGGTGGTGAGAGTAATAAAGAAACAAGAGTCTTTGTGTTGCAAACTTTGAATTTTACACAATACATATATCCAAATCAAAATGTAGTCAGAAGTGCATCATACATAAAATGTTTTTAAAAAGAAGCATATATGTGGGTAAGTGGGTTTTTTCCATGTGGAGAATCAAAAGAAAACAAATGCTCGTGTCCTAGAAGATGTAACGTCCTTCCTCTCAAATAGCACTGGACCTTCCAATGGTACTCAACAGTGGGGTCTGTAGTCACCGGAAGAGAAACTAGTGAAGGATGAAATAATTGGTTATAATGAGGGGTAAAGGGGGCATATCCTGAAAGAGCTGGTGATATTTCCCAATATCCACACAAAATCCAATCAAGGTGCAATTGCAGCCCACAATTGCCACCTGGGTATATGTCCTAAAATTTGGTCACTAGGTACCTCAGTCAAAGTGTGACATTTAGATTTTTGTCCTAAGAAATGGGTCACGGGCTAAATCCCATCCAAGAGGTGGGTGCCTCAAGGGGGGACGCACAGAACAACCAGACCTCAGCCTTCAACCCTTCATGGGTATCTCCCTACCTTATGGTGTTAGGAACACTTGACTTGGAGGATTTTCAGTTCCCTATTTGACAACTTCTATGGTTTTGACAATGTGAGAACCAGATAACGGGGAGTTATTTGGATGCCTATCCCCGAAATCCTACCTAGACTAAAAAATTTCTTTTGGCACCTCCTGTGGAGGCAAACTTAGTGAGTTTTTAGAAAAAATTTAGATGTAGTTGTTTTGAGAGATTGGGGGTGTGAACCAATCTTGTTGAATAAAAATGGGAGTGGATAGTTTCGTCAAGAAAAGGGTGGGGTGTTTTCAGAATCCCTTTGGAGGAAACTTACTTTGACCTCCACGTTTCAAGAAGAAGCTATGTGAGTGATAAGTGACTTTTTTGTGTGAGTGAAAGTGTGCCAA
>ML777668.1:932322-954920 GCA_009831015.1 Picea engelmannii
TTTTTATAGCATTCCTTTGAGCTATTGTTCAACTAGTTTGTAGTGTGTAAAGAGGCTAATTAGGGCATTTCTAGGTCTTTGACCAACCATCCAGTCGAATCCAGTCCAGATTTGAGTGTCAAATTGGCTTGGGAGCTGAACCAGAAGTGGGTGGGCAGCCAACCACTCTCATAAATGCATCGTTTCTCAGCTGAGCGGATTTTTGCGATAACAGTCGCGCATCGTGCACATGTGCGTGAATCTGGCGTTTCTGTTTCGTGCATGTGCACGTGTGCCCAGTGTCTTCATAGAGCCCTTCAATTTTTCACTATTTTGTATAGTTTTTGACCCTTTATGAATGTTTTTGTGTTAATTCAGGTCCATGAATGACTTCATAACTGTTTGACGATGTTGAATTCTTGTAAACATGTGCGGATGAAATTTCAGTGATAACACTTTGTTTGTTCGAAATTGGCCATCAATTATGTGCCAGCGTCATATCTCACAAGTAATTGGAAATGGTTTAGGAAATCCATAGCCAATTCGCTGAAGGAAGAGTATCTTGAGAGGTCGAGCTCAATGTACCATTTCACAACACTCCCAATGAGAGTACGTTGAAACAATCACAACTGTACGGAGTCGTCTTTCAACGAATTAGACAAGCACCAAAGGTGAAAAGTAGTCACATGATCTCCTGGATCTTTGTCAAGCTTGGCTTTGAACTTTGGTATGTCCGAAGGAAACTTCGTCGCCATAGGGAGTCAACACGGATCATGACAGATAGGGTCATTCAACAACCTTATTAAGTCTGGCAAGTGCAAGATTGCTAGGAAAGGTAGTTTGGGTTGTTGGTGATAACCATGGAAAAAGGGGCCTGGATTTTGACTAGCACCAGGTTGCCAGGAAAAGTTGGGTTGCTGGCCTGGGTTCTAGTAAAAACCATGGCCATGACCAGCGTATGGATTCTGCTTTTGAGGAGACATCATCAGTTGATTCCCAAAATAGAACGTAGATGGTTGGGTGTGCATTACATTTGGAGGACTTTGGGAAGGGTTTCCCTGTGCTGATATGGATCAGGGCATAGGTATTGCACCTTGCTCGGGGTTCCATTGGTTGTGAAAAGAGTTTCCCCCGATCAACATTTCTGACGAGGGAACTGATCCCTGCCAAGAATTCCAAGGTCCTGATGTGGAAGAAGTTCCTGGGTTTTCCCCCTGTGCAGGAATAGTACCCTGCATAGGATTAGGTTGTCTGTAACCGGGGTTGGCCCCAGTTGGGAAAGCAACTGATGAGAAAGCGTTGTTACCAAACGCACCAAACAAAGAAAACGGTGTCGAACCTACTGGCATATTATGAGAAGGTGATCCTTGACTCCCTACTCCAAATGAACTATGGTGTGCATGTGGCCCAGCGGATTGCTAGTGGGCGTCGCCGAGTGAAGGGGATGAAGGAGGTTTATGAACTCCCCCATAAGGGAAAGCATTAAAAGGAGCTAAAGTTCCCCCAATGGGTCCTTGCAGAGGAGCATTAGAGATCCCTGCCCCTAGACCTAAAGTATGTAAAGTGGAGTAGGAGAGTATAGGGCTTGTACCTGAGTTAGGCATCCCATATGAGAATGGGGGGAATGATATGAGAATGGGGGGCATGTCACACTCTGTGTGAAAGGAGTAGTGGCCTTCGCCAAAGACGGGATTGGACCACTACCCAACGTAGAGGCAGTCGAGACCATGGTGGCTCGGACTGGTGACGATGGGTTAGGAGGTGGAACACCCCCTGTGGTGACAGTCGTAGTGGGAATAGGAGAATTATGGGAAGAAGTGGCAGCGTTTGTTTCCATTTCTGCGTGCGACATTGTCTCGCACTCATAAGGATAAATCTGTATGATGATGGGCATTGAAAGATCAGTGTTTGGAGTTTCGTATGGACCAAGATATTTCGATCCAAGGTCTAAAATGGTTGTTTCCTCTGGATGTTGGTCGGGCACAGTTTCCTGTGACCCGGTCGCTTCAAAAGACCCTTGTTGGTCTAGCTTTTGCCTTAGCGGTGGCGGGGGTGGCTCCAGTGTAACCGGTGGCAGGCCAAGAAGCCTTTGTGACCAACGGAGCTCGTGATCCTCCACTGTGTGAGAAGATCAAAGACACACTAGGGCTTTCTATTCATTCAAAACCATCACACACTAGAAAAAAAGTCCCTACAAGATAAAACAAGCAAACACTATACTAGTTGGAAGAACAGTTACAACAACCAACACTAGAGCAACTTACTGGTGCAAGTGAAACTCAAACACAGAAGCACCCTCTGGGTATACTCTGCAAAGAGTGGCCCGATGTTTTTCCTAGGTACCGCGGTATACCCCTGCAGTCACCTATGTATGTCTCTAAAAAATATAGGCAACTAGGTTGCCAGCACGCGAACAGTCACCAGGCGGGTACAGTTGATAGTCAGGTAGACCAAAATGAGCAAGGTATCAAGCCTGAAACCTGTCAAGGGTATCAAAAGAAAGTGGTTCGGAAGACAACTGAAGACCTCGAACTGTTTCGAGACCCACGAAGCTCTGTGGCAAATGCAATTGATGGAATCCCAAGACAAGCCCTCTATATGTGTTCTCCACTACAATTGGTCCGGCTTTGGAGGGGTTATCTCCACTACCTTTCCACACTCGACCTCATGTTTATCCCCTGTGTTAGAGGGGGGTCCTGGATAAATTTCATGATACTGGACTTTTAACACTCCCTAGCACAGACTCTTATGTATGTTTTGCAGCCTTGAAGAGTTTCCTCTCCAACCTAAATCAAGGCTCTAGCCTAGACTAATTGATGGACCCTACAAACATAAAGTCTAGTTGATTTTAATTAATCGTTAATTTTTTATGGATTTTCTTAAGTCAAAGGTTATGAAAGTGAAACTAATGATGTTTGAGAGACGAAAGAAAAATAAACAGAAAGATGGAAACAAAATAGCTTCTTCTTGACACAATTCTTGATCAACTTTTCAAACTAAAATTTTTTCTAATATCTTTGAACAACAAACTCAAAACAGGATTTCATTCGACTATGAGCTACTTATTGTCCTAAGTAAACAACCAAGAACTTATGAAAGAAAAACTTTTCCTAGTTATTAATGCAAACCAATAACTACTTAACCAAACCAAGAAATAAAAGAGTTTTTTTATTATTATTTAATGCTTGCAAAGCAAAAAAGGAAAAATGACGACAAGTAAAGAACAAGAAAACTTCTAGCCTAAACGCAGATCACAAAGAATCACTGACAATAACACACAAACTGATGAAAATAGACTCTCACACTCGTCTAAAAACCCTATGGAAGAAAACAAATTTTAGGAAAACTTCTTAATGAAAAAGAAAGTTGTTGTTGTGATCAGACCTAAGTTGTTGAATGTTATGATGGAGACCAAGAACCCTGAGAGGTATAACTCTTGACAAGGAAAAGGATGATTGTCTCTCCTTAAACAAAAATTTTCTCAACAACCATGCAGCTGACAGTTCAATAGCTAGCGTGTGCACGCAAGCTGTAAAAGGTCAGGATGTGTGTACACGCATGCAGACCTTATGCAGGCCGCGTGTACCTTTGCAACTTTTCACAAATGAAAAAAAAAGCAATCAAACACTGGCAGAGACTACTGGTATTGAGAACCAGAATCTCTTGAAGACTCAGAAACTTACTTTGACAGAAAAAAGAAAACAATTTGAGGAAAATTTCCTAGATCAAAACCAATCTGAGGTGAAACCTAAGCTATGAACTGAAAAAAATAGAGACCAGAATGAGTTCCAGAAAACCCCTGAGAAGGATTACTTCTGACAGGGGAGAGGATGACTGCCTCTCTAAAAGAAATTTTCTGAAATCATACACGCGACTGACACTTCCTCAATTAGCGTGTGCACGTGGGTTGTGTGAAGGTAGGGTGCGGGTACATGCATGCAGGCCTTGTTTAGGCTGTGTGTACCTCTGTGACTCCCGTAAAAAAAATACATCTAAACAAAGAAATCGATAAGAACTGGTATGGAAGACCAGAATCCATGCTAGCTCAGAATTTTGTAGAAACTCTAAAAACAAGTAATGAATTTTTTTTTTTAACATACCCAAAAAAGACTCCCAAAAAAACCTAGAGATCCCCAGTACGGTTGCCAATTCTGTTGTGGATGGGAATCCCTCCTACAGACTTATCATTTAAGGGCTATAATCATGCATGCAGAAAATGACCATTTCAAAGGCCTCTACTCTTTCCTATTCTCCCAACACAAAACCCCACATTCATGCAATACAAAGGTGTAAATGAGATTCGGTAACTCTACCTTAAGTCCTTTGTTTGATGTCGATCCCTTTGCTTTCACTCGCTCTTTGATTGCAAGCCTCCTCCCAAAGCTGACCTACATTCACACATGAACAAACAAAAATCTATGAACATGCATTTCATATACTAATTTTTGGGTTAGTTGTGACAATATCATAAAATAAACATTCAACTTGAACACATGATATGGCGGGATGGGAAACGTATTCCCTTTTGTATTAATCTTCACAAGAGTAAACTTACAATATGTGGTCGGCACTGCTCCTCGAAACTGGTCTTGGGCACCTCTTCAACTGTCCTCCAACTGCTTTTCTCTATATTTCTCTTTGCATAAGGAAGGCTAAAGGTTGGGACAAGGGGAGTGATCAATTGAGTATAGTTTCTTTACTATGATTTTCTTCCTTTCAAATGGGACCCTTACCCCTTATTTTATAGGCTAGAAGGAGCTAGGTATTTGGTCGAATGACCGACCATGCATGGATGAAAGGTTTAGTTAACTTACCCAAAGCTGTGTTTTCCATCAACAACTTTCCTTTTTCCGTGCTTTTGTAGGTACATGCGGGCTGTAGTGAGTCAGCTAGAGTGTACACATGGGTTGTAGTGGAGCAGGGCGCGTGGGCCTTTAAAAAGGGTGTTTTAAAGAAGATTTGTTCAGTAAAGGCTTGGCAAAGAAGGCATATGAGATGGCCTGATGTTAGGTAAGCATGTCTGGTGCAAATTAGGGTTATAACACAGGGGTGGTTGTAGGACTCGGATGTCTGCAACCTAGCGGGGATACAGATCTGTGATTACAACACCTTAACAAAGCACTTAGCGATTGTCATTCATTAGTACTTATTATTTGTCTGCAGCACAGATAAACCCTAATTACAGCGCAACACAATATTCAACAAGATTCAACACATTCAAGAATTAAGCACATCAACATAGATCAGATCTAGCATCTTATTCACATCATTAGGCACTAAGCTATCATATTCATCTAAGCATACTTCATTGCACTAAGAATTAATCATATGAACCATAAAACAACCATAATGCACAAATCAACCACAACACAGGATATACATGGTTCACCCCTAGCCTGGAGCTACGTCCACCAACTCTTCTTCTTTTTATTTTCTTCTGTCAATAAAGAGGAGTGGGAAGGTGATCTTTTCCCTGTCAGAAAAATGGTGAACAGAGAAATAACCTTCTAGCAGATTTAACCATTTGTCTATGGAATCCGCATCTATCTAACCTTCAAATATGGGAATATCAAAATTAACCTATAACTTGAAAGGATATTTTCTTCCAGAGTGGGTTTTTGATGAAGATGCACATGCTACTATCGGCAGGCATTGAAGGATGTGGGAAAAATTCTCCATCATTTCATCCCTCTGTCGCGTGAGAGCTTGCTCAAGCAATAGATTGATAGGATCGCCTCCTCCGTCGTTTTTCTTTTCTTCCGCCATGGAGGGTTGCTTGGGCATGCGAGAGCGATTTTCTTCAAGAGATACAAGCTCAATACCCAACTTGCTATACTCGGACCTCGTCGGGGAGATGCACTGAAAAAAATGATCAAGAGCAGCTTTCTCTGATACCACTGATCCAAACTATTTTCGACACGAAATTAGAGCGGAGATATAATAAAAAAATGTACATATATATCTTGGATATCCAATATTATAACATAAATATATAAGAGATGCAACCATAAACACAGATATATAGTAATACACATTTTTCTATTAATGGGCGAAAATGTACAAAGACTGTAAAATATAGAGTGAAAGACTCGCTAGAATGGTGGAAGCTTATCTCTGAGAAGATATGTGAGGGATAATCGCATCTGTGAGAAGATGATTTTACAATGAGGCTCCAAAGGCCTTTTTATCATAAATAAAGTCCAAAACCCTAACCCTGGAAGATGAAAAGCCAACAGTTTTGTGGACCCCATTTTGGGTAGTTTGGTGTATCAACTTCCTGGGGGCATAACTTTGGCATATGATCTTCGTTTAAAGCGCACAATAGATCATTGGAAAAGATTCATTTTGAGGGCTCAATCAGAGCCTTTGGCTATAATTGAGAAGCTCAATCCCAAAAAACCTTCATTTAGGCCCTCAAAATGGCCCCAGAAGTTAAAATTGCTAAAAATGGTAAATTACCAAAATTGCCAGAAAATTGTTTTGAGCCAGTTGGAAAAGGTGGGTGGCCACTGATATCCACTTGGATCAATCCTCCATCCTTATCAATAAATTTTCTCCATTGCGTTGAGTGCCCGGGGGAGAGGGAAAAGTGTTTGTTGAATCTGCATCTTCATGAGTTGCTTGCCTTGTTGGAGAAGTTGTCTTGCTTAGCTTGTTGAAGGTTGTCACGAACCTGCGGTTGGAAGGGTTGGACATTTTTAACCAGTCTGGCTACTTGAGATCCATGTGTGCAGAAAGAATATTTGTGCTTTGTTGCGGTCCCTTCGACCTGCTTCTGTTGGATAGATGATGCTTGGGTCACGATTGTAGTGTTTGTAGTATCCTTTTGTTCACCTTTTAAACAGATTGTGAAGAAGCTAAATTTTGTAGTATGAGATACTACCTTGTGGCATTGTTTAGGTGGGACAGTAGTCAGAACCACCTCTTGTATCCTATAGAGATGACCCCCCATAGTAAAAATGACACTATGGGATCAAGACTCATAGATAGCATGGTGCTTCCACATATATGGTTGGCCCAAGAGAACATCACAGACATCCAGCGGGGAAACATTGCATAATACCTCATCCTTGAAGGGTTGGATACCATATGACAATCGACACTGCTGGCTGACACGAAGATCTCGTCCCTGGCGAAGCCACCCGATGTTGTATGGTTGTGGGTGTGGTGTTTTCAACAATCACGACTGTTTGACGACCTCCACTGAGATGAGGTTCTTCTGGCTTCTGTTATCAACAATAAAATGCAGTGGGGTCCCCTTCACCCACATCTGTGAATGAAAAAGGTATTCTCCCGCTTCAGGATCTCTTTGTTCTTCTAGTTGAATTGTTTCGGTCACAGAAATAATAGTGGGGTATGCATTGATGATCTGTCTTCTGTGAGTATTTTTTGAATCAGGGTTTGGCTCCTTTTCTTTGATTTTGACCACCAATGATTGTTTTGAGCAACATTCATCGATGTTGTGCCGGGGAATTTTGTGGAAATCACACCATTTTCCGAAGTCCTTCTTCGTCTTCCTGTGACCCTTCTTTTCCTATGGCTTGGACTGGTTTTCGAGAGACTATTTGTTAGGGTCGACTTTATCATACTTTGGTTGTTACCAATTTGCAAACCCAAACTCCTATTTGTTCTGATTCTTAAATGTTTGCTCGATTTTAACAGCATATCGATAATCAGGACCGAGTGATGAGATGTCTAGAAAATCCATTTCAGATTGGATGTATCTATGTAGAGCCCCATAGTATTTCAAAACCAAATGTTGTTCAGAGTCTTTGATACCCAGCTTGGTGTGCAAGGTTTGGAAGGTATTGGTGAACTCTAGGACTTCTTGGCCCCTCTCTTGTCACAGTGTGCTCCATCTCATATATTGGTCCCCATATTTTCCAACAGGGTAATACTATTCCATTACCATGTTCACAAAAAAATCTCAAGTGGGATTGGCCCCATATATTCCAGAATCTTTTGTGTAACTTTTCTTCCAGTAAGTTTCACACCAATGTTTGACATGGGGGAGGGATTTAAGGAGTGTGAAGGTGATTTTTTCCCTATCGGAAAAATGGTGAACAGATAAATAAGCTTCTAGCAGATTTAACCATTTGTCTAGGGAAACTGCATCTATCTGACCTTCAAATATGGGAATATCAAAATTAACCTATACATTAAAAGGAGAGGTGCTTCCAAAGTGGTTGTTTGATGAATATTTTATTGTTGCTATCGGTAGACGTTGAAGGATGTGGGAAAATTTCTCCATCATATCGTCCATCTGTCGCTTTAGAGCTTGCTCAAGCAACATATTGATAGAATCGTTTGCTCAGTCGTTTTTCTTTTCTTCTGCCATGGAGGGTTTCTTGGGTGTGCGAGAGAGATTGTATTCAAGAGAGACAACCTCGATACCCAACTTTCTATACTTGGACCTCGTCAGGGACATGCACTGAAACAAAAGATCAAGAGCAGCCTACTCTAATACCATTGATCCGAATTATTTTCGGCACGAAATGAGAGAGGAGATATAATAAAGAAATGTACAAAGATATCTCATATATCCAATATTATAACAGAAATGTATCATAGATGCAACCATAAACACATATATACAGTAATACACAATTTTCTATTAATGGGCGAAAATGTACAAAGATTGTAAAATACAGAGTGAAAGACTCGCTAGAATGGTGGAAGCTTATCTCTAAGAAGAGATGTGACGGCTACTCGCATCTGTGAGAAGATGATATTACAATGAGGCTCCAAAGTCATTTTTATCATAAAGAAAATCCAAATCCATAACCCCAGAAGATGAAAATCCAACAGTTTTGTGGACCCCGTTTTGGGTAGTTTGGTGTATCAACTTCATGGGGTCGTATCTTTGGTATACGATCTTCGTTTGGGGAGTACGATAGCTCGTTGGAAAGGTATCGTCGAGGATATTCATTTTGGGGGATCAATTAGAGCTTTCAGTTATTATTGAGAAGCTCGATCTTGAAAAACATTCATTTAGGCCCTCAAAATGGCCCCGGAAGTTAAAAACTGCTAAAAATAGTAAATTGCCAAAATTGCCAGAAAACTGTTTTGAGCCAGTTGGAAAAGGTGGGTGGCCACCGATATCCACCTGGATCATTTGAATAATCCATTCAAAATAAATAATGGGCATATGAAATGACATAAGAATACCAATCCATTCTAAAGAATGATGTATGGGAAATATTTCCCAGATCGAAGAGCAAAGATGTGGTATCTTCCAAATGGTTATACAAGATAAAACATGTTGTTGATGGAAGTATTGAAAAAAATAAAGAAATATTTGTAGGTCACGACTTTTCTCAAAAGGAAGGTATTGACTATGAAGATATACTTTCTCCTGTATCCAGATACACTTCTATCAGAACCATCATAGCCCTTGCAGCTAAGATGAAGTCGAAGTTACACCAGATGGATGTGAAAACAGCCTTATTAAATGGTGTCTTTGAAGAAGAAGTGTATATAGAACAACCTCAAGGGTTTGAAGTTGAAGATAGTAAGACACATGTCTGGAGATTGAAGAAGGCTTTGTACGGATTGAAGTAAGATCGTAGAGCTTAGTATGGAAGAACTGACAGTTTTATGATGAGCTTGGGCTTTACCAAGATTAAAGTTGATTCTAACCTTTACTTCAAGGTTATGAATGATGAGCATGTTATATTTTTGTTGTATGTGGATGACTTGTGCTTAACTGGAGAATAAAAGCTCTTCATTGATTGTAAGAAGAAGCTTGCTGTAAAATTTGAGATGAAAGACCTAGGCCTAATGCATTATTTCTTAGTTCTTGAGGTTTGGAAGATCCCAGAGAAGATCTTCCTTAACCAAGGGAAGTATGTAGTTGAAATACTGAAAAGGTTTGATATGTTGGAGTGTAAATCCATGAACACACCCATGGAAACAAAGTTGAAGCTCATGGTTGATACTTCGTCAAAATTGGTTGATGCTACACTGTACAGACAGATCATTGGATCATTGATGTATTTGATGAATACCAGGCCAGATATATGTTTTACTGTGAACACATTGAGTCAGTATTTGGTAGAGCCCAGACGTGTTCACCTTGTTGTTGCAAAACATGTGATGGGATACCTTAAGGGTATGTTGGACTTTGGTCTTTGTTATAATGGAGATCATGACTTCAAACTGACTAGTTATACTGATTCAGATTGGGCTGGAAGTGTTTCTGACAGACACAACACTTCAGGATGTTGTTTCAGTCTGGGGTCACCCATGACTTCATGGCAGAGTAGGAAGCAATCTAGTATTTCTCTCAGCACAACATAAGAGGAATACATTGATGCATGTTAAACATTGATGCATGTTCTGCCCGTTGTGAATCCATATGGTTTCAGAAGTTGTTGACAAGTCTATTTGATATGGAGATGGAAGCAACCATGATTCTATGTGACAGCCAGAGTTGCATAAAAATGAAAGAGAACCATGTGTTCCATGACAAGTCGAAGCACATAGAAATCTGGTATCACTACATTCTTGATATGGTGCAAAGGGGAGCCATAAATCTCCAATATGTTGGCACAGATGAGCAGGTTGCAAATGTGTTGAACAAGCCTCTGTCTCGTGTAAAGTTTGACCACTTTAGAGACAAGCTTGGTATAATCCAAAAGGACCTCCCTTGAAAGGGGGGTTGATGTTGATGATACTATGGTATCCTGACCAACAACAAGTAGCTCAATTAGGATTTTATATCCTATGGGACTGATCATCCTTGGATAGATCCCGAAGGTCCAGTAAGGATGGTCTGTTAGAGTACCTATGCATGCTTATGATAGTTGTGGTCAGTAGTGGTAGCTCCGCTAGGATTTTTATAATCCTAAGGAATCTTATGATTCCTGGGCATATCTCGAAGGTCTGGTAAGGACGGTCTATCAGAGTACCACGTGGTAGCTCCATTAGGATTTTATATCCTAAGGAATCTTATGATTCCTGGGCAGATCCCTAAGGACTATCAGAGTACCACAAAATTTTGTTGATACACCTGCCTCACTCTGTTGCCCCATGATGATGATGATGATGATGATGATGTTACTCCAGCATCGTGTTGTGATGATGTTGTTTCTCCATCCTCGTGCAATGATGATGTTGTTTCTCCAGCCTCATGTTGTGATGATGTTGCTCCAACCTCATGTCGTTGATGATGATGTGGTTGATGTTGTTGTTATTGCTTTTATGCTAACTGATGTTGATGTTTCAGGTTCCAGCTTCATGATGTGAATGATGATGATGATGCCATTCCATCTCCATACTATGAATGATGATATGATTGATGATGAGAAAAACTTTCGATGATTTATAGATATGCCAATCAGTGTTCCAGATGTTGTTGATGTTGTTTCCCTCTCTCTCTCTCTTGATGATGTTGTAGAATACCCTTCTTATTAAGGGGGAGTGCTGAAATATTGTAACTGCAAAGAATATTCTACTTATTATTGAGCTATTATATTATATATCAATCCCCTTTTGTGGATTGATCATGTCGGGCTTTGTATAAGACCAAATCCCCTTTTTTGGATTGGTCAAACCCTAATTATATGCTGCTAATTAAGAAGTCGCCCCCCAGACCTAATGAAAGTGGTTTTAACCACTAAGTGAAGAAGTCAACCCTACTTGATGAAGACACACCACCTTAGCACCTACCAGCTAGTGTAAATAAGAGTGGAAGGAGCCTCATTAGCTCACTCACTCAAGTCACTCATCTAGTGCGCAAGTTTGAAGGAAGCTACAGTTTCCATTTTCTGGAAGAAGGAAGAGAGAGGTGCATTGCTCAGTGTTGGATATTCTCTAGTGGTTGGTTTAGTATCTTGGCATTGTATTGACAATCTGTATTAAGGAATTTTTTGTTGGGTTTTCTTCCCCATAAGGCTTTCCCAGTATAAATGTTGTGTATCTTGTGATTGTGTTTCTCTCAATGATTCTGCATATGCTATTATTGTCTAGTAAATTGAAAAGAAACTTAATAGATGCTCTAAATTTAACATGGATAATAACTCTGAAATTCGAAATCAACCAATGTTTTCTTCTACAAATTTCTTGATGATAGATTAACACTAAGGCACCTACATACCTGCCCCACACAACACAAGGAGCATCCCTTTCTCTGTTGTCTAGTACCTCATAAATTATTCCTTCTCATGTTATTCAGTGTGTGCATAGAAGGTATAGGTTGTTATCTCAAGTTTCAACAGAGTTTTCCACAGTTTCTTGGATTTTTCTCAAGGCTACCAACTTTTATTCATGGTTGGTTGGTCTCTCATGGAGTTGGCTCCCTTTTTCTAGCGTCTAACCCCTCAAAACTCTTCTCCACCTCTTTTTCTAACAACTCTCCTCTCCCCATTCAAATTTCCCTCATGCAGAATGGCTAGAGAATTTAAAATCAACTACTCTTCCTAGTTCCAAGAATGTAGGGGAGACAATTTTCTAAATTTTAGGAGTTGTGGTCTAGATTGAGGGATTTGTTCCCCCCACTCCTCTTAACACCTTTTTTTATTTCAATTTCAAATTTGAAAATGGGAGAGGGCTCAACGTAGCATAAGGTATATTATTTAGGAATAAACCCCCCCTTATACCCCCTCACCTTTCCCCTCTTGTGGTATGATAGCCCTTATAGGAACTCAAGTTCAAGTGATCTTGGTCTTCTTCTTTATTCATTGCAAAACAAAAAGATGTACAATATTCACATCACCATGGTATGGTGTCAATGTGGCAGAGTTATAAAGCATCCATGCAAATTATTTAAGAATTTAATTACAAAAATTCCAAGAGTAAAATTTGGGGTATTATAGCCAAGTTTATAGATGGAGACCAAAGGAGAACAAGAGAAAACCACTTTAAGAAGCATAGTCGAAGAACAAAACCACCCATGGCCTTCCCTTGGCAATTTAACCTTGGTTTGGCCATAATACCCACTAACTCCAGACACACATTGTTTTCATTACAACTCATGACAATGAATATGAACATGATGCAGGGTCATGTCTAGGGTTCCTAAATCGTGCGAACCATCGAGCTCGTCGTCAACCACACGACTGTTGTCATTACTTCGCGAGTCCTCCATGCCCGAGTGAAGTACAAAGCCACAAACATCGAGAGCTTGGATCCTCACCACCTGGGGCATTGAAACTTGCACCATCTCTTCAGACAATGGCGCATAGTCATCTCCACTAGGAGACACCCCATCTAGGGAATTATATTTTCCTAATTGAAAATAATGCCTTTCTTATTTTTTTTTATCATAATTAATCATAATTTTCAATTTAATCATAATTTAATTGAAAACAATTAAATTGAAAACAATTTTCAATTTAATCATATTTTCCTAATTGAAAACAATTTTCAATACATTAATCATAATTTCGAGAACAATTGTTTTCTCAAACTTATAAATACAAAATTACAAATCCATTGAAAAGTTAAAATGCTAAATTACAATTTTATAGAGGCATTTAATTTTACATATTCACTTATATTCACTTATTCCTAGGCCAAGTTTTTTTCCTCAAACTTATAAATACCAAATACCAAATTCATTGAAAAGTTAAAATGCTAAATTACAATTTTAATAGATGCATTTAATTTTACCTATTCACTTAGAAATTTTCATTCCTACGCCAAGTTTTTATAGATGCATTTAATTTTACCTATTCACTTAGAAATTTTCATTCCTAACGCCAAGAGCCCCTATAACTAGTATTACATTAAATCGACTAATACTACAAGTATTCGACACCGGCTATGTCAATAGCACGACGTTCAATGGGTTACACTAACATTTGCAATGGGAAATGCCTAAATTTATTCCGTGTAGTGCATTATTACATAATGCCTAAATTTATTCCTTGTAATGCATATTACATTACATAATGTGAAAAGTGAACTGCACCCATTTCATTTGAAATCGTAAAATTCATTTACCCATAAATTTTCACATTTTCCTTTCAACTTTATCATCGTAAAATTCATTTATACCTCCATTTTCCTTCAACTTTATCCATTTGCATTTACATAAATTCTCACTTCTAATATGTTATGAAAAGATTGAGAGATCAAAGCATCTCTTGTTATTTGAACTTGTAAATTATTGCATTCATGGTGGGGTTTTATTAAATATGATATTTTTACACTTTATACAGTTTTGTCAAATAATTATTCTATAAATTATTTCATTTATAGTGGAATTTTATTAAATATAATATTTTTACACTTTAAATAACTTTTGCATTTATGGTGAAATTTCATTAAATATTTTAAATATGATAGTGGAGTTTCATTAAATATAATATTTTACACTTTATACAATTTTATCAAATAATCATTTAAGAAATCATTTCATTTATAGTGAAGTTTTATTAAATATGATATTTTTACACTATAGAGAGCTTCTTTTTTTTAATTTATGGTGGAGTTATATTTTTCATTAAATATTAAATTTGATAGTGGAGTTTCATTAAATATAATATTTTTACACTTTCCACAATTTTTGTACTCGTGGTGGACTTTCATTAAATATGATAGTGAAGTTTCATTAAATATTAAATATGATATTTTACACTTTAGACCATTTTTGCATTCATATAAAGTTTCATTAAATATGATAGTGGAGTTTCCTTCAATATTAAATATGATAGTGGAGTTTTATTAAATATAATATTTTTATACTTTGGACAATTTTGTCAAACAATGATTTAAGAAAATATAGTTTCTTCATGTAAAAGTGGTTTGAAAATTGTTTTACTCTTTTTAAAAAGATGGTTAATATTATTTTTCTTTTAGAGAATGTATAAAAGGATTATTGGGAGATGAAAAGTTTATTATGGGTTTGAAAACAATTGTAAATCAATTGATCTTTGGAGTTGGGATAAGAAGAAACTCTTCTTTGAGATTTGTTATTTTTTATGGATGTGAAGTCTGGAGCTCTAGTATCTCTAGTGAATCCTGGAGAAAGATAGATCAAATACAAAAGAATTTTATAACTAGAATCTCAAAATTAAAGGAAATATGTCATATCCTAACCTCCTTTTAGAAACAAGCCTCTCCCCCATTGAGAGCATGGCTATGACTAGATACCTAATGTATAAGAACAAGTTAAACAACATGGAAGACAAGAGGCTTCATAAAATTGCTTCAAAATCGAGTCATAACCACCATTGGCATAAAGATGCCTAGTCTTGGCTAAACTATTGGAGAATCATGGAAGACATCATTTTGCAGAATAAAGATACTATTAAAAAAACGTCAAATCAAAATTTAAGGAGAAAATGTGGTAGAGTTAGAGGGAAAAAGAAAATTAAGGTATTATAAGGATGTAATCAACCATAATCTAAAAGATCAAAATTATCTATCTATTTTGCCAAGTGTAAAGAAAAAAATAAGCATTGCTCAAATAAGAACAAATTCTAACGAGTTCCATAGTGAAACTGGGAGTTGGTCAATTCCCAAAACGCCATGGGGTGAAAGAGTGTGTCGCCTTTGTGACACTAAGAAGGTTGAAGTTGAAAAGCACTTTCTCTTAGATTGTCTAGCCTATACCCATATTAGATCTCATTTTCAAAATATTTGTCGCACTACCAACCTTCCTAACCTCTTAACTCAACAAAAGTATGGTGATCTTGGAAAGCTTCTCTTAATGTTTTTCGAGCACAGAAATAAAATTCTAAAGAATCGCAAGTAATCACTTACCCTCTTAAGGTCCCATAGACCAATTCTGTCTTAGTGGACTTTCATCATCATCATCATCATTTATACATCCTGAGTGGGCCTAATGGTTAAGAACATGTGTTTCCTCCTAAGAGGTCACAAGTTCAAATCCAGAGGGGGGTAGGGTATGTATACCTTTGTAGACTTTACCAGTAAAATCGTTGGACGGAAGAGGTCTCATACACCAATTTGGTGTCTGGCTTGGTCGTGACCTTAAAAATAAATTATTATTATTATAAACTATTTTAAATTTAATCAATATTAAAAATTATATATATATATATATATATATATATATATATATATATAATGTTAAAGAGGAAATAAATATACAATTTATTTCATACTAAATTATAGAATGTAATTATAATTTACAATATTTTTTTTTTTATAAAACTAATTAAAAACCTTAGTTAATATATATAACATGTTATATATATTAACTATATATATATAACATGTTTTTCTTTTTAAGAGGTCACAAGTTCAAATGCACAGGGGTAGGGTAGGGTAGGATATATATACTTTTATAGACTTTACTAGTCAAATAGTTGAGCGAAGGGAATCGCATACACCAATTTGGTGTCTCGCTTGACCATAACCTTAAAAATAAATTATTATTCTTATCATTATATTAACATATACTTAATATATATAACATATATGTTATATATATTAACATATAAATCTACTTTGTAAATTTATTATGAGATTAAATACTTTGAAAAAACAAATTTGTATGTAAATTTACCATAAATTTACTATGTAAATAAATTTAATATGAGATTAAATTTTTGAAAAGGAAAAGCTAAGTACAATGAAGAGTGATGTAAATTTAATATGAGATTAAATTCTTTGAAAAGGAAAAGCTAAGTACAATGAAAAGTGAAGAGTATGAAGATGAAATTTTAAAAATTAAAAATTAGTTTTTTATTTCTTGTATTTAAAAGATTTTGAATTAAGAAATTAAAGCAGGTTTACTCAAAGTTTAGATTTAATCAAATCACATAATTGTCATAATTATTCATATTTTAACTAATTATATGGAATTATTTTTGAAAAGAAGATTAGTTTATTATTGAAGTTTTTTATACTATGCATGAACAATGTGCATTTATAAAAAATAAATCAATTGTTATATATATATATATATATATATATATATATATATATATATATATATGTTAAACAACTTTGATTTGTGTCCCCTACACATTATGGTATTTATATTGACAAGTTAGAGGTATGTTTGAAAGAAGACAGTTAACTTGCATTATAATCTCAACTAGACTTATAGTATGGGGAAAATAATTAATGGGGTTGGTGTTAGCTTTTTAGCTTGGGAGGTACTCCTTATGTTTTGTCTTGTATGCAAATGTTACCTTATGTTGACACTACTAGGCACTTAATTTTGTAATGAGTTTTTATAAAGTTATAAAGTGCTTTTTTTTATTAAAGTGATTTTTTAATAAAGTGTACCTTCTGATTTTAAAGTGACTCTATTTCATAAAGTGCACTTATGTAATAAAGTGAAATGTACTTTAATATTTTAAGTGATTCATTTTGGAGGGAATGAATCATGACCCTTGATCTTGCAAAAGCAAGATTAGATCTTGGCCTTTGGATTTAGGGTTGGGGGAAGCTGAAAAGACACTTTGGAGGGAAAATGTCATTTTCAGATTTATAAAAGAATACATTGGGTAGTGTGCAAGACACATTGAGAGAAGGAGCTTGAGAGCTTTCTCAGTAAGCTTGAGAGAGGAAAGAGGGCAGCAAGGAGGGCATGTTTCCCAAGAGAGCTAGGGCACAAATCCCGGGGGATTTTTGTTTTGGTGTGTTGTTGTGTTTTTGCTGGTACAGGCCGTACTATATGGATCTGTACAGGCCATACAACAACAAACTTGGGCATGAAAATCGAGGCATCTTGTTGCATGATTTTCGAGGAAGATTTATGAAGGAGGCCGATCGTACAAAAAGAGGGTACACCATGTTCTGGGCACATTTTATGAGGTATTGTTTTCATCAAATTCGTACAGCTATACACAGTGTGGCACGGAAATCGAGGAAGATTTTGGTGGGATAGATTTTGTGTTGTAAGTGGTTTTTCTCTTGGCTGGAAAAGTGTTATTGTTGTTGTTATGTACTTTCATGACGCTGAATAATAGAATCTCTCTCTCTCTCTCTCTCATTGAGTTTCCCCACATTGGGGTGTTCCCTGGCATTTGCTTAAATTTATGAATTATTCATGGGTGATTGAATGATGTTCATTGTGTTTGTAAGTGGTTTTTCTCTTGGCTGGAAAAGTGTTATTGTTGTTGTTATGTACTTTCATGAAGTTGAATAATAGGATCTCTCTCTTTCATTGAGTTTCCCCACATTGGGGTGTTCCTTGGCATTTGCCTAAATTTATGAGTTATTCATGGGTGATTGAATGATGTCCATTGTGTTTATTTCTGCTCCATAATTACTTAACAATGTGTATTTCTGCTTATGGAAATTTTTTAATGTGGGTTTTAGACAATTCATAGTTCATGAAAGACAATTATCTCTAGGTTGCTAAGTGTTTGACAGAATATTAGCTTGATGATTTTTGTCATTAAAATTTACAATTGGAAAACCTAAATTCCACTATAAAGAAGTAGATTTTGTTTTTCCCCCAAAAAAGTTCCACTTTAATACCTTTGTTATTGTATTTATCCTATATGGATGTGAAGTTTGGAGTTGGGACATTTCTAAAGAAACTTGGAGCAAAATTGAACAAATTCAAAAGCACTTTATAGTTTATACTCTCAAAATTAAGAGCAATACCTTTCCATTTTTTACTTACCTAATATACATGCATAAGTTAACCAATACAAAGGATAAAAAGCTTCCCAACATTGCTTGTGATTCTAGTAAAAAGTCACTTAAGATTAAGAGAGGATAGCATATAAATGCTTTTATGCTTGCTTGGCTAAAACACTCAAGAATTTAAGGGTAGGACACTCTTCAAAATCTTGATGGTACCCAAAGCACTATCACTACTAGATTTAAAGACAATTTATAATGACACTTAGAAATAAAGAATAAAAGAACCCTAATATGTTTATAAAGAAATCTTCAACTTCAAATTAAAAGATAAAAAAATAGTTTTTTTTTTAATTATTAATTAAAAAAAAAAAAAACTAGTATTTTTGAAAATAAGAATGAACTCTCACTTAAATAAATAAGAATGAACTTTCACTAGATAAATAATGAAATTAAGAATTAGAAAAAACTTTAAAAACCCTTGAAAAAAAAAATCTTTATAAATCTTTATGATTACAATAAAATAGAAAATAAAAAACACTTTCATTTTAAAATAACAGTATTACATTAACACTCAATTTTACAATAATTGTACCATAATGAACTCACATATTTTATCATGTAATATGTACTTAATATTGGGTATGTTATGCACCCAATCTACTTCACTCCACCTCATTCATATATTATATACTATAAACATCTTTAATTCCACCTCCATATATTATGGACACAACTTTAGTAGCTGACCAATTTACCTGAGCTCCAAAACTAAAGCAAGTAGGAACTTATTATAGATTTGAGGTGTGGTTACAGAGGTACAGGCTCAAGGCCGGTTCTGTTTACCAAATATTTCGTTTCAATACTGGCAATACTGTAGCCATCTCGGTATTTATAGCCGTAATGAAAAGCTCTGCTGACGTCAAAAGCATGTTTCATTGAAGAGATAGGAACATTGTGATCTGGTCGGAGTAACTCCCAATTTTGTTCTTTGATTAAGTTATTAACCATGGCGTTGATATGATTGAGAGCATCTTCCTCTGTTGCTCCAGGATTGTCTTTCATATAACACGATATACACGAAGCTTCTTCTCCACGCGCCCTGTCCGCCTAAATTCGCCATGCCGGTGTCAGTGTTCCAATTCTAAACACAGAACTTGTTCCATTTGATTTGATACAGAAGGTTAAGAAGAGTACCTTGTAGCAGCGAGTGTCACCTTTCAGTCGAAGGATGGCAGATGCCACCTCATTGAACTTGGATGGAAAGTCAATTTCTTGAAGGATGTGATGAGGAAGGGGATCGCCCAACGTGAGGATGGGTTGCAATATGGCTGTGCGAAAACCTGCGCTAATTTTCGCGTTATCCAGATACTCCTCGAACGTTGGCAGATAACCACTGCAAATCCACTTCGCTTCTTTCAAATATGAATCCATATAAGCCTCCCACTGCACAGCACAAGTAAAACAAATTAGCTAATCATCACTCAGTGAAATACTTGGCAAACAAATATTTATTTATTTTCCATACAGCCCGTCGAACATAGTTGAGCGTGTCTCGGCCTTGGGACTTCTCTGCCTCTCGAGCCATTTCGTTTACGCTGTCGTAAAGCGCCATGTAAACTCCTTTCATATATTCTGGAAGGCACTCTATTGAAGACGGATCCCATCTGATCATTATACACATAACTTTTGGTCAAGTCGCTTGGTGTCTGCACAGAGGCTTCTAATATTCATCGACTTGATCTTCGGTATAAAATATGTATCTTAATTTCAGATTTATTAAAAGTTGTGAGATCCTAAAATATTTTAAAGTTAAAATTAAAAAAAAATAAAAATGAATTTATATTAATTATATTATGAGAAATGTACCGTTCAAGTTATATATACAGGGAGTAGGTTAATTCAGAAGCAAATTGATTGGTTTTTTTAAGTAAAATAATGAACTGAATTAGGTTAGATTTTAAAGGTAGACTAAGTTTTCAATGGATTAAAGTTCCATGCATTTCATAACCTTACTATAGAGTTTTGCCCCATTTTAAATCAACCAAATACTCATAAAATCAATCAAAATTTGATTTAAATTATCAAAAAATTTAAAATAAGATCACCAAAAAACCTACTGAAAAAGTAACTATTACTCCAGAATTAGACAACTCCATCCATACATCCTAAAATTGTAGACTCCATCTGTTCATAAGAATTATGTATAACGAAAAGTACTAGACTGTAAAATAAGTCTCTACAGTTAGACCCAATTCTCACCTCTTTATTGCTACTGTTAAGAGTTCGACCTCGTCTATTGTTCCGTAGGTGTCGTAGATATCGTCGAGAACCGTGGCAAGATGACACATTTTGGTAAATCCGAGTCGGAATGCAGAATGTTTAGGATCAATTGCAATGGAAGAAGCCATAGCGTAATATTCCACGTGACGATGCCGTGTGAATGTCAGCTTAGGGAAACCATAATCTTTCCACCATCTACATATACAAACTTCATGGATTTACTTTATCGAATTTTTCACCAAATTATTTGCAGATGATATCCAATGACAGCTGATCACCTTGAGAGACATTGTAACTCTTTCAGTTGTAAAGACCGAAAGATATTGAACTCCAATTTTGCAAGTTCTACCAGTTTCTCCGTGTTCATATATGGCGTCCTGAAACCAAAAGAAAATCAACAGGCATCTATAGGAAATTCTACATGGAAACTAAACTACTAAAAGACGGACAATGTCACATTGCCCGGGTGTGTATGTTCGTATATAGTAAAAAATTAACACAAATTCAGATCTATATATCTTCACGCCAGACTTTATATTAAGGTTTTCAATTGTCATTGAAATTTTAAGTTTCCTTGTCATGCTCTGCTCTGTTTATTGTTGGATGGTTTGATGTAACAACACAAGAAAATGGTTTACTGAATGGGACAGGGGAGTAATAAAATCAACAGGAAATACTATTTACAAATAGATTTTTAATTGTTGCCCAGGTACTAATACAAAGGTTGAACTTCCTTTTCATGCTCTACCTACTGTTGGATGGTTTGATGTAGCAGCACAAGCAAATGGTTTACTGAATGGGGCAAGGGAGTAATAAAATCAGCAGAAAATACTATTTACAAATGAATTCTTAATTGTTGCCCAGGTACTAATACAAGGGTTGAACTTCCTTTTCATGCTTTACCTACTGTTTGATGGTTTGATGTAGCAGCACAAGCAAATGGTTTACTGAGTGGGGCAGGGTAGTAATAAAATCAGCAGGAAATACTATTTACAAATGGACTCTCAATTGTTGCCCAGGTACTAATACTAGGGTTGAACTTCTAGGCTTTTGGGCGACCTTAATCTTGGCTTCCCCGCTGGACTTTGAACATCTACAAATGTTTGGAGATTCAAAACTAGTGATTGACTGGTTGAACTGAAGGACAAAATTAAGGAATTAACAACATCTTTCAGTACACTCAGGTTTGCTCACATATTCAGGGAACATAATTGAGAAGGGGATGCTTTATCCAAAAAGGCTCTCGAGCCTCCAGAATAGAAGATCATGTACAACAAATAGATTGAAACAAATGGATTGAAAGATAGGAGGGTCCTCCTCTCATTCTGCATCTCTTTTACCTACTGCAAAATCCTTTTGGAATCTGTATAGGTTTTTGTCTTAGCATATGAAGGTTGACTCTTACAGAGTCCTATCAATCATTGCCAAAGTAATGAAAGTATCCAGTATAGGTTTTGATTTCTTTGTTTTTTTAAGAGGAAGTTGCTCTTTTTGTATCACTCGGATCAGATTGAAGTTCTGTGTATATCCTGTAAAGGCTCTTGTCTTTAATAACATTATTATTGAAAAATTTTCTGCTTAAAAAAAAATAGACCTATGCAAGTAGAGTAGTATTTTTGTATTTGTATTCAAGTCAACATAAACCAAAAAAAATTCAATATATGGACATAAAAATAGATATTTTTCGCTATGAGCTTACTCATATATGCTGTCTTGTCCCAGTACGTCGATGTAGATACTTGTTTCCAATCTTGGCAAATTTGTGTCCCAACCATATTCCAGAGCATGTTCAATCTACCAACGACAAAATTGAAATTATAAAA
>ML777669.1:11340-29836 GCA_009831015.1 Picea engelmannii
AAACTTCATTATGGTGTCCTCTATTTGGATCTTAAACATTGGAAATGGTGGAAATGGCATAGAAAGATGTGCCAAGGGCATGTTTCTTGGACACAGTTTGTTGTAGATCTCTATGAACGCTTTGACACTGACACCCACTCTCTCGGGTGTTTGAAAAATTTAAAACAATATGGCAAAGTGGAATAATTTATATCTACCTTTAAACACTTGGATTTTGGAACGGAGGGCATGTCCTATGATTTCTTCCGAGAATGTTTTATCAGTGACCTCAAAGATTAAATCTATGCCTAGGTCCTCATAGCTCTCCCTCAAACTTGGTTGGAAGCTACTCAATGTGCCAAGGAATCACAACATATTATCTCCACCCAAAACTGCAAACTCTCCTTTATTCCTCGCATTCAACCTACCAACCCTACCCCTCCTCCCACTCCTCTCAAGATTTAGAAATTAACTAGGGTTGAAATGGAAGAACGCCAACTCAAGGACCTTTGTTGTAATTTTGATGACAAATATTTTCCAGAGCACAAGTGTAAGGAACAAAATATTTTTATGGCCATATTTAGGGATGTTTATGAAGAAGAGGTTGAGACCCCTCCTGTGGTAGAGTTACATGAGCCAACTGATATTACTCCACCCTATGACCCCCCAGAATTTGAACTAGTCATTTCACTAAATGATCTCACTGGATTATTTGCTCCCCAAACCCTCAAGCTAATTGGCTACATTAAGCATCAAAAGGTCATTATCTTAATTCACAGTGGAAACACTCATAATTGTATTTGTCATCTCATTTCCCAATAAACCAATTTCTATATCCATGTAGTCAACAACTTTCAAATCATGATTTCCAATGGAGGCTCCATGAAATGTGGGGCTCGTTGTGAAAATGTGTGTCTCCAAATTGGTCAGTACAAACTGAAATCTCATATGTTTGCTATTTACATGGTTGGTTGTGATATTGTGCTCAATGTGGAATGGTTACGCACTCTTGGTCCCATCCTTATGGATTTTAAGGAATTAACCATGAAATTCCAACATTCGGGCCAATAGTATAAGTTTCAAGGCATCCTAGTAGGATCCCTTGAGATCATCAATTCCCATCGAATGGAAAATCTCCTCAAAAAAGGTCAATTAGGAATTATTTCCCAACTTCATTATATTCAAGCAATTGAGACACCCTCAGTGCATCCTGACCTCCAAACTATCATCTCCAAACACCAAGTTGTTTTTTCCACCCCCCAGGGACTTCCTCCTTCTCGTGGTGTTCATTATCATTCCATTCCTCTCGTACCAAGTAGTATTCATCCCAATGTTCGCCCTTATCATCATCCCTTTGCCAAAAAAATGAAATTGAAAATATTGTTCAAGAATTGATCGCTACTGGTGTTATCCACCCTAGTACCATCCCCTATTCTTCTCCTATGGTCATGGTACTCAAGAAAGAAGGAACTTGACTCATGTGTCTAGAATTTCAAGCCCTCAACAAAATCACCATCAAAGAAAAAATTCCCATTCCTTTAATTGATGATCTCTTGGATGAATTGAGTTGTTCTTAGTACTTTACTAAACTTGATATACATTATGGATATCACTAGATATGTATACAAGAGGAAAAAATTCCTAAGACTGCATTTCAAACTCATGAGTGTCACTATGAGTTCTTGGTAATGCCCTTTGGCCTATTTAATGCTCCCTCCACTCTCCAAAGTCTCATGAATCGTGTTTTCTGTCCTTTTCTCCGTCATTTTGTCCTAGTTTTCTTTGATGATATTCTCATCTATAGTAAAACCTGGACAAACTATCTTACCCATGTGGATCAAGTTCTGATCTAGGTGGATATTGGTGGCCACCCACCTATTCCAACTGGATCATTTTGCCATTTTTTAGTTCAACACGTTCTTTTGTACTTCTTTGTAATTGTGGGTTATACACTTTCGAGGATGTATGGAGCCCTAAACATCTTCTAGGTGGACACTAGTGGCCTCCCACCTAATCCAACTGGCTTATTTTGTATGTTTTCATATCAACACATCTTGTTGTAATTCCAGGGCCGTTTTGGGGCCCTAAATAGTGTTATTTTGGCTCGCCACAATCAAACTATAGACTAAGACAAATTTTGATAGCGTAATGCATATTTCTCAAAAATACCTTTCCAACAAGATATCCACGGCTAAAATGGAGATTGTATGCAAAAGTTACGACCCTAGGAAATTAATGTACTAACTTGCCCAAACGGGGCCCACATGAATTTTGGCATTTCATATCCTAGGGTTAGGTTTTTGGATGTACAGGGTTTTGGTATTCCTGTTTAACATAAAACTAACTTCAGAGCCTCATTGTAATCATCTTCTTGTGAATGAGCATCGTCACATTTCTTCTCAAAGATAAAGTTGTCACCGTTCTAGCGAGTCTTGCACTCTGTATTGTTAGAGTCTCTTTATAATTATTTCATTAATAGAAATAAAGTATTGTTGTATTTATTTTTTTCTGGAAATTTTCATGAATATTTCATTAAATATCTCTTCTTTCATTTCGTTCCAAAAATAATCTGGATCAGTGGTATCAAAGCAGGCTGCTCTAGATCGTTTTTCAGCACATGTCCTCGACAAGGTCCGAGTATATCCAGTTGGGTCTCGAGTTTTTATCTCTTGAGGAAACTCACTCTCGCACACCCAAGAAACCCTCGATGGTGGCATAAAATAAACATGACAGAGCAGAATATTATATTAACATGTTGCTTGAGCAAGATCTCATGTGAATGAGGGACAAAATGATGGATAAATTTGCACACATCCTTCAACATCGGTCGATAACAACAGGCGCATCTTCATCAAGTGGAAATTTTGGAGGAACCTATCCCTTCAAGGTACAATTTAATTTTGATATTCCCATATTTGAAGGTCAGATAGATGCAGATGCCCTAGAAAATGGTTAAATATATTAAAATTTTATTTCTCTATTCAAAAATTTTCCGACGGGGAAAATATCACCTTTGCACTCCTCGAGGCTCTCCCCAATGTCAAACATTGGAGGGAAACTTACTGGGAGAAAATTTCAACAAAGGAATCTGGAATATATGGGGTCGAACTCACTTGGGATTTTTTTGTGGATGCAGTCAAAGAAAAATACGATCATGTTGATAACTATGAATACCAGTACATGAGATCGACCACACTACGGCGAGAGAAGAGCCAAACAATGTCGGAGTTCACAAGTACTTTCCATACATTGCGCACCAAGCTGGGTATCAAAGACTTTGAGCAACATTTGGTTCTAAAATATCATGGGGCTCTACATAGGTACATCCAAACTGAAATGGATTTCTTAAACATCTCATCATTGGGAGTTGCTTATCGATATGTTGTCAAAATCGAGTAGAAATCTAGGCACTAGAACAAATGGGAATTTAGGTTTGCAAATATGTGACAACCAAATCATGGTAAAGATGACCCTAACCAACAGCCTCTAGACAACCAGCCCAATACATAGGATAAAAAGGGTAAATGGAAGATGAAGAATGGCACTGGGAAGTGGTGTGAATTCCACAAAATCCCCTGGCACAACACCGATGAATGTTTCTTGAAACAATCATTGCTGACTGAGGTCAAAGATATAAATCTGAACCCTGATTTGGAATCCGATCCAAAAAATATTGAAAATAAATAGATCATCGACATAGACCCCACTTCCATTATCGTGAACACAATAATTCAACTATAACAATCAGTAGATCCTGAAGAGGGGGAGTGCCTCTTCCATTCACAGATGTGGGTGAAGGGGACCCTGTTTCATTTCATTGTTGATAATGATAGCCAGAAGAAACTCATCTTAGCTAAGGCCATTAAATAGTTGGGGTTGTCGACAACACCACACCCGAATCCATACAACATCGAGTGGCTTCACTGGGGATGAGATCTCTATGTCATCCAGCAGTGTGTGACACAGAGATCTCATCCAGCAGTGTGTGACACAGAGATCTCATCAAGGATGAGGTAGTGTGTGATGTTTCCCCTCTTGATGTCTTTCATGTGGTTTTGGGCCAACCATATATGTGGAGACCTCATGATGTTTATGAGTCTAGACTCTGTAGTGTCATTATTACTCTGGGAGGTCAACTCTATCAGATACCAGAGGTATTTTCAACTACCGCTCCACAAAAATAGTGCCGCAAGGTAATCTCTCATACTGCAAAATTCATCCTCTTAATAGTTTGTTCAAAGGGTGCACAGAAGACCAAAAAGAACACTACAACCTCAACACCTTCTATCTAGAAAAACAATATTTTCAAAGAGAAAGAATATATTGGTGCCTACACAATGCCCTGTCAAACCCAGAGACAATAGGTTGGTGGAGCATATTTAACCCTGCCAGCAACCAGTTTGTGACAATCTTCCACAAACCAAGCAACATAACTTCTCCAACAAAGCATGAAGCTCACCAAGATTCAAATTCAGAGCATGTGCTTCCCTCTTCCCTAGGATCTCAATGCAATGGATACCATTTCTTCCTAAGGGGGGAGGATTGATCTAGGTGGATATTGGTGGGCACCCACCTATTCCAATTGGCACCTTTTTCCATTTTTTAGTTCAACACGTTCTTTTGTACCTATTTATAATTGTGGGTTCTACAATTCCAAGGTTGTCTGGAGCCCTACACATATTCCAGGTGGATACTAGTGGCCTCCCACCTAATCCAATTGGCTTATTTTGTATATTTTCGTATCCTCACATCTTGTTGTACTTCCAGGGTCATTTTGGGGCCCTAAACAGTGTTATTTTGGATTTCCACTTTCAAACTATAGACAAAGTCATATTTTGATGGTGTAATGCGTAGTTCTCAAAAATACCTTTCCAATGGGCTATCACGCGCCTAAAACGGAGATCATATGCAAAAGTTACGACCCTGGGAAGTTAGTGTACTAACTTACCCAAATGGGGCCCACATGACTTTTGGCATTTCATCTCCTAGGGTTAGGTTTTTGGATTTATAGGTTTTGGCATTCCTGTTTAACATAAAAAGGCCTTTAGATCCTCATTGTAATCATCTTCTTGTGAATGAGTGTAGTCGTCACATCTCTTCTTAGAGATAAATATGTCACCATTCTAATGAGTATTGCACTCTGTATTTTTGCAGTCTCTTTACAATTCTTTCATTAATAGAAATCAAGTATTGTTGTATTTCTCTGCTTCTGGAAATTTTCATGAATATTTTATTGAATATCTCTGCTTTCATTTCGTTCCGAAAAAAATACGGATCAAGTTCTTAGTCTACTCTCTTAGCACCAACTTTTCCTCAAGCAATCTATATGTGCCTTTGGAGATTCAAAAGTGGAGTACTTGGGTCATATTGTTGGCAAGGATGGTGTATGAGTGGATCCTAAGAAAATTGAAGCTATGCAAGATTGGCCTCACCCCAAAACTCTCAATAGATTGCATGGTTTTCTGCGTTTAATGGGATATTATCACAAGTTTGTTAAGAATTATGGAAAAAATGTGGCACCTCTTACTTCTCTCCTTAAAAAGAATGCTTTCACTTGGACCCCAACAGTTGATCACTACTTCCAAGCATTGAAAGAGGCTATGTGCACAACTCCTATCCTAGCCCTTCCTGACTTTACAAAGACATGTGTCATGGAATGTGATGCTTCTAGGAAAGGAATTGGAGCAATCCTCATGCAATATAGCAAGCCTTTGGCCTTCACTAGCAAACAAATTTCGGAGCAACATCTCGGCCAATCAATCTATGAACAGGAAATGTTGGCTATTATGCATGTTGAGGATCTCTAGCAACCTTATCTATTGGGGCAACACTTCCAAAATAAAATAGACCATCAAAGACTCAATTATTTTCTGGAACAGTGAATTTCATCCCCGGAGCAAAAAAAATGGGTGACCAAGCTATTTGGATATGATTATGAGCTCATTTATAAGAAGGGAAAATAAAATGTGGTGGCTAATTCTCTTTCGACGAAGTACGAAGAAGAAGGGTCCCTTTTTTCCCTCTCCTTCATTGTACCATATTGGATCCAAACTATTCGCCAAGAATAGCTACAAGATCCCAAAAATCTGTGACTGATCCAATAATTGCAAGACAATTCTCTAATTTCTCTAGCGTACTCTTGGCACAATGAATAACTATGATACAAATTTCATATGTATTTAAGAAACCAGTCGAAATTTAAGTCTATGGTGTTTTTTGAGCTTCATGCTTCACCCACAACTGGGCATTCAGGGTTTACCAAAACCTATGAAAGGGTTAAACATTATTTTTTCTGGGATGGTATGAAATTGTGGCTAAATGTGATGCCTATCAATGCAACAAGAGAGAAATTGTCAAATCCCTGGGCACACTACAACCGCTTCCGATTCCACTAGCTATTTGGATGGATATTTATGTGGATTTCATTATGGGCTTACCTAAATCAGGAAATAAGTCCACCATCGTGGTGTTCTTTGATCATCTTTCCAAATATGCTCATTTATGTTCTCTTCAACACCCATTCACTGCATCCATAGTATCTCAAATTTTCATGGATTATATCTTCAAGCTTCATGGCATGCATCATTCTATTGTCTCTTACATACATCCCACTTTCACCACCAATTTTTGGAAAGAATTATCCAGGCTCTAGGGAACCCAATTGCATCTCAGCACTACTTATCATCCCCGAACTGATGGCCAAAATGAAGTTGTCAAAAAGTGTTTGGAAACATATTTGCGTTGTTTTTCATTTGACAAGAAAAAATAGTGGGCTTAGTGGTTACCCCTAGTTGAATGGTGGTATAACACATCTTACCATACAGATACTCGCATGACTCCTTTTGAAGCAGTTTATGGCCAAAATCCACCATCAATTCTTTCCTACATTCCAAATGTCTCTAAGGCTGAGGAGGTTGACAAAAATATTATAGTTCATGCAAACATTCTTCGTGCCCTCAAAGAAAATTTGTTCATGGCTAAGAATCGCATGAAATAACAAGTAGATCAAGGTCATTCGGAACCTCAATTTGTTGAAAGGGACCAGGTGTATCTTCGTCTACATACTTGTAAGAAGACTTCACTCAATGTTGAACACTATCAAAAGCTTGTTCCCAAATTTTATGGTCCTTATACAATTCTCAAGCGAGTGGGACTGGTGGCCTATTAGTTAGCTTTGCCCAGTCATTCTAAGCTCCATTCTATTTTTCATGTCTCGTGCTTAAAGAAGGTGATTAAAACTAAGTGCCAAACTCAAATCAGTCTTCCTGAGTTGGATGTCGAAGGTTCCATCTGGTTGCATCCATAAGAAGTATTGGACCAGTGCGAGCGTCATCTCTGTCAACCCACCATCAAGGAAGTGTTAGTGTAGTGGAAAGATACAACTCTAGAAGATGCCACCTGGGAGCCGACCACTATTCTCCAAGAATTTCCTCATCTCAATCCTTGAGGACAAGATTGTTCTTCAAGGGGGAGGGATTGTTAGGGAACTAACCCCCTAACATCTCATGTAGGTAGAATAATACATTTTCCATTTAATAAAGGCCGACATTAGTTAATAAGTCCTATTTAATAAATGTGAACAAGTCAATGTAAGAAGACCTAATAGAATCTTTCGCTTCTAGAAAGATCTTCCTCTAGAATGTTCTTTAGAAGATAGAATTAGTATAAATAAGAGTAGGAGGTATGAGAGGTTCTTGTCTAGAGAATTATTGTAATAGAGTGTTGCTTTGTTGTAGGTTTCCCCCTCGAAGAGGCAAGTGAACATTGTTTCCTATCAATAAAGGTATTATTTTGGTGTTGTCGTTACTTATATTTTGTTGTTTCGTTGTTATTCTCTGTCATATTTTTTTTTCTACTATTATAATATATCTAGTACCTAACATTAAGTTATAGTGGTACAATTATAGCCTAGGATATTCTACTTGGGAGGATGTAGAGACCATGTGTCAAGTTCATCCCAGACATTTTTTATCGTAACTTGGGGATGAAGTTTCTCAAAGGGTGGGTGTATGTAACGCCCCATTTTTACTTCAGAAGTGGAACTACATTATGACCTATTTTGTATTTCTTTGCTTATTATCTGTGGAACTATGTTAGAACGATGGAACTATATTATATGGACATGTGGACCTACCTATTTTTGAATGTTATGTATAGTTTATTGTTTATGTTATTAATGATGGTTGTTGTGTAATTTACTTCCACCATGCAAATTTAAATGGAAGATATTGGTGTGTGGGTACCAATTTAAATTATATGTTGAAATGAATCAATATGTACCATGCACATGATAAATAAACTAGTTTTTTTACATTGTTCATTGGTGAGTAACATGGAAATCACATATAGATAGTTATATGGTTATACATGATCTTGTGTTTTGGTAAACTAACCTACAAGTAAAATGGGCTACATGATAGCCAAATAATTATGATTTTAAAGTGACACAGATGTCACGAACATCAAAAGATAAATGGTATGCTATGAAACATTAATTTTTTATTTAAATATTGGTTCAATACATTTCTATGATATGTAGGAAAGTTCAGGTTTTACAGGAAGCATAGTTGCACAAACTAGTCATTTGATGGCGTAGGTCTAACAACCATAATAGTAGCTCAGTATGGTATTAATAGAGTGTTGACCCTAGTTTTATGAAGAGGTATTTCCCACTATTTATCTTATGAAATATGGAGTCATGGGAGGGTTGTGTTAATCCATGCTCCCCTAGATGTGTGATGGTGACTACCAGTTGTCTATTGGATAAGCTTGGTTGGTATAGTTGAGACTTTCGCTTAGGGCTTCCATCTGGGGTTAAGGAAGTGTAGTTGGAACTCTAGCATATTCCAGTAGAGGAAATGATAGGATTTGGAAGATGGAATTAGGGTAGGGAGGAAGGGTGATTCAGAGTAGTTAAGAATGTTGTTGGGAATTAGAAATTCCAACTTAGTTCCTTCTGTGTTTTAAATTCTTTCTTAATTCATTTATGATGATCTTCATGTAATGTTCAATTCATATTAGATTATTCTGAATTAGTTAATAAGATTGTTGGATGTTGTATTTAAAATATTATTGTCTTCCATGTTTGGATGATAACATACACGAACTATGAATTAGAGGTGATGATTGTTATATTTAGTACATGCACATTGCACAAGATATGTACGCACCATTTGTGTAGACAAACCTTGTGCATCTGCACTAGTATCAATTTGTATATAATAGATTTTAAAATAATATTATTAATGATTGATGCATGATGGATTTAGTGAAAGGTAAAATGGTATGCTTGTAATTTAACCTTCATTGGAGTAATTACCTTTCATATCATAATATTAGTTATATTTTACGTAAAGAGGAAATTACATTTCAGTTAGAATCTCATTTCATTTTGTAGGACTTAGGATTGCATAACCTACCCAAAATCTAATTTAATTTAATTGATTTGATATCATGTCATGTATATTAATGTGGGTAGGTGGGGGGAGACATTTTATTATATTTGAACCTTCCTAGGACATTTCTCAAGAGGCTAGGAAGGCAATGGGAAAAAGGAGGCATAAAGGAGAAACTTGGAGGGCGTGGAAGGGGTGGGATGATCAGATGATTTTTGAGGAAATGATCAGAGAGGATAATTAGAAGAGAGAACTTGATTTGAATAGGGTTTTGAAAACCTTGAGCTTGAAAATATTTTTATTGGATTCCAAAAAGTGATTGGTACTAGTTATTGTTGTTGTTGTTGTTGTTAGATATATGGGCATAGAGGGCTAGGAAACCTAGGTTTCCTAGAGCTATCAACTAGATAAGGTGCTAGTTGGCTAGGAGGAATAACCCTAGTTTTGGAAATGCTTGACCAAACTAGTAAGTTGATAAGGAGCTAAGGAGATGGATTGTTTTAGGCCACTGTAAGGTTAAACTACTAGATCGAATAGTGTTGCAAGTATTTTACTAATTCTTAGTTTTTTACATTAATTAAGTTGTTTCAATTTAACTAGTCAATTTATCCTTCAATTGAATGAATTGTAGATGGAATTTTGGATTAAATTATGTTGTTAGGAAAGAATAAAAAAAATGCACAATATAGATATTTCATATACATAATTTTAAATTAACAAAACATAAATTAGTCATAGGTTAGCTAATCAGTTAATAACACCATAATGTTAGAAGGGGAGTTACAATATTTTTGAGCATCCATTCACTAAGAAAACATCTCATGAACTCTGCCAAGCCACTTACAAAATATTTAGGTATGCTTGTGGTATCTTTTATACTTGGGAATGTTGTCTTTCTCAAGTAATTGTTCCAAATATCATTACTTCGTTGATTTTATCTCTATGTGCATAAATATATATAACCCAAAGTAGAATGTTGTAGTTTCTAATGATGCTCAAGTGAGTTTTCCAGTCAACATTGATGCCATTTTCAAGATGATATTGTTGTCGAACAATCAAACACCCTTAGATGAGCAAGCCCTAGTTACAGATTTCAATTCCTTAATCTTAGCACAAAATGGGAACTCGTGGGTAAAGTTTTTGTTGGTAGCATCAAATATCCCTTAGATTATCCTACCTTTCCAAGATAGCACATTTTTAGAATTCTCCCAAGAACTCATCTCTATGAGCTATTTAGTATTGGGGTATGAGGATGATAGCATAGTTAATGAAGTTTTTCTAGGGTTCATAAATAAAATTACATGAAAAGGAAAATTTGACTATTCCAAGTATTTCTCTGATGCCATACACAACCAATTGGTCCAATTTCCTTCTTTGAAGTGTTTTACATACCAGTATTACCTAATATATCTCATGTTATATTTTCAATTTTCTCATTTTGGACATTTGGGATTGAATAAGATTGATCAACAAGGTAACCCACTTCATGTAATAGAATGGGCACAAATTGTTAGAAGACAAGGTCAAAAAAAATATTTAAAAACGTTTGTAGATCAATCCATGTATATTGTCTACATAGTGGTCCATAATGTGCACCTAGATTATTGTTGGAATGAAAATAACTAATTTGGTTAATTCATAATTATAGGATAGGGGATTTGTACCTTTTTGAAGAATACATTGTTCTTAGAATCTATGGTTTAGAGTTTAAACCATACTTACTTATGATCTTCCTATCCCCAATAATTTTTTCCTTGGAGTACATTAGACAAATGATAAACTCAAATTCTATTTATTTTACTTAAATAAATCAAAATTTACATTTTATTTTCTTGTTGAAGTGTTTTCTTTCCTAGTCAAGAATAAATTTTCTCTACCTGTGGTAGAAAAGATGATGGAATATTTGAATTTGATGGACCGAAAATCTTGGCATTATGATCTATATCATATCATTTATATCCTAGGGTCATGATCAATTCATCTCCTTACATTTATCATGTAGATCCATATATAGAAAGGTTAGCAAATAAATAAAGTTGCATAGAGGTTCAAGGAATTTTGTAGGGACAATATGTTTTGTTAAGCATGAAACAAGTCGTCAAGAGGGAATAAATAAGCCAACAAAATATGGCATTTGAGTTCATTCAATTTTATGATGATCATCCTTTGACTGAAATAAATGCAATGGAAAACATTATTGCTACCATGGCAGTAAACCTGGATAGATGTGAAGCGGTATAGGATATGGACTATATTTTGGAAACTCGTGATAAGTAGGAAATGTTAAAAAAAGAGGACAAAAACATAGGAACCAAGTGAGAATGATGAAATTCAAACCAGTGAACCAGTTCCTAAGAAGATTAGAACATAGACAAAATCAAAGGAAGAATCGAAGATAGAAATTGCCTAAAGTCAAAAAGGTTATGACAAAGAAGATGGTTAGTATATTCTTTGGAAATATATGATTTCCTCTATTCAAATCCCACAACTTTCAAAACAAAAGAAATGTCACAAGATATTATAAGTATAAATTATTTATCTAAATCGACAAGTGGAAAATATGCAAATATTTTCTATGAGATGGTCTCAATTAAGAAGCAATTCAGTCAACCAAACGAAACTTTATATTCTCAAATGAGTCATGAAGGGTTGGCACCTCCCATATAGTTTCATTTATTCATTTGTGATAAAGGTACATTTGATATGGCTATTTTGTAGCCAAAGGTAGATAATACTAAAGTTAATATTAGAGCCCATGAATATGAGACCACGAAGGTCAAATTCAATTTGGATAAAATGCTTGTCACTGACAAGATAGAATGGCATAAACAATAGGTAATGTGGTGTCTAGAGATATGATACAAGCCATATCTAATGTTAATAAAATGAGAGGAATGGTAACCAAATTGGAAAATTGTTTGAAGTAGGAGAAAAGTGTTAACAAGGATAGATCGGTGAGCATTCATGATCTTGGGAAAAGAATGATTTCTCTTGGGGAAGATCCAAACAATGAAGATGTTTTCAAATACTTGGTAAAGGAGAAGGATAAGGAAATCTAACTTCTTAAATCAAAATTGAAGATATCAAGTGCAGAGCACATCCAAACTAAAGAATTAGTAGAAGCTCAAAAGGAAAAAGAACAATTAATGGATCAAGTTTATAAGTTGAAATAACAAAATGATAGAGTGGGTCTTATAATTGATAAGTTAAAATAAGAAAAAGAAGAAGCAACATTAGGCATCCTAGTCCATTGGATGTAGCTTGGGTGGTTGGGAGGAATGGTTGTTATCCTCCCCACCTATGTTCAATTTCTTGTAATGACATGTGATGCCCTTAATGGTTCTATAAGATACTCTTTGTGTTGAGTATGTTTCTCTTGTTGTTGAGAAATAAATATCCCTCCAATCTTGGCCTCCCCATGTTCTCTCATGGATTTCAGGGGGGTTTCTGTGGATGTAGCAAGCTACTGGTCTTTGGTGTTGTGAACCACATGTAAAAAAAAAACCTAGGAATCCTAGCTCAACATCCACATGTCCTAGAGGTGGTGATCATAAAAGTAAATCTCGTGTCAAATCAAAGGGTTGAGGCAGAGTAGGTAGGAGGTTTGAAGAACAAAGTTTCTGAGTGTTATCACAAAATATGTATCTTGGGAAAATCCCAACCTAATCCACTGAAGTGTGACAACTATGAGAGTACCTACCCAATTTCACCTTAGATAGACACTCCCTTTGCTTTAGTGATGATGAAATCACCACAAGGGGGAAATCTCCATGACCCTAGGGGGATTGAGATGGAAAGTGAGATGATGATCAATGAACAACTCTATAGGTCAAGGTTGGAGAACCAATAACACTTGAGAATGAGTCTTATAGATGGAGAATGGTTTCCAAGAGTTATGTACCTACAAAACAATGTTAGCCCTTCCCGGAACAAGACAAATGATAGATATGCAAACCTTAAATCATTGGGGATGAATCAAGAAGCCTTGCTGTCCCAAATTGAAGAACTATGTAAATATATATATTAGCAACAAATGATAACAATAGATGCAAATCAAACCATCAAAAACCAGGTACAAGATGTTGGAAATAAAGTTAGTAATGACTAGTTGAACTTCCAATGATTTAGCCAGGACTTTGATGATATTTAGGGTTGTTTTTTAAGTGTTATAAGAAATTTATTATGAAATCCAAGTGGTTGTATCAAACAATTTCTAAAAAATAAATATCTAACCACAAAAATCAAGAAGCAAACCACCCAACGATTAGAAAATAACATGTATAACAATAACCAAGGTTTACAAGTGAATTTCAGTGATAGATTAGAGAGCAATGAGTGAGGAAAAGATGATTTTTCAGCAGCCCTAATGGATGTAGCATTAATTTGTRACAGAAAATATAATCACTTGGATAAACTAGATGACCTTAGGGCACAAGCAAKCTTATAGCATTAAGAATAAATTCCAACTTGAACAATTGCAATATCTCCAATTTCCACATATATCAATGCAATGATTTTATATCTCCAATGTATAAAGACTAGTATCTTTACAATTAAGTTATGGAGTCTCTTATGTAAGATATRGGGTTTGTTACTTCTCTAGGGGTGTAAGKATTTTTACTCCCTAAAGAAAACAAAAACTAACAAGGTAAATCTAGGAGGGTGTAAGCATTTTTACTCCTCCTAGCAACCTTTGCAAAGTAGCTTATTCAAAAGAATAATGATAGATATTAGTGGAGGGTGTATGAMTTTATACTCCTCCAAGGGTTTAGACAAATCTAGATTGAAACAAGAAGAGAATGACACAATCAATGTAGAAATTCCTTACCAATTCCAAGAAAAAKCATGAAGAAACCCTCTTTTACCAAGAATATTCCACCACTATAGCAAGAAAAAGACATCCAAGAGATACTAGCACTTTAGATTCCTTCACCAAAAGACAAGTACTAGTATCCACAAGAGAGGTTCAAGAGAGATATAGAGAAAAATTCCCAAGTAGGGAGAAAATTTTAGCCATACAATATGTAATTGTCAAGTGAGTTATGATCCAAATGATAAAGGGATGACCTCTATTTATACGAGGTGACCTAAAACCATTTTGTACACTTTTTGAAAATTCAACACCAAAATAGAGAGTTTGACCTCTGTATTTTTCCTTTTGTATTTTAAAATTCAAATTTACAAAAAGAAAATCCCTTTTTAGGGGTGACATCATGCCCTAAAGGGTGATGTAGGGCCTCTAGGAGAGACGTTGAGCCTTTGATGAACAACGTTGGACCTCCAAAGGCCATAAATCATGCCACCAAGTGCTCTAGCATGTTCCAAGTGTCTCTCTCTCCATCAAGCCATGACCATCACCATCAACCATGATAAACCCTATCAAAACCCTAAACGCATCTGACGTCTAGGGAATAAGGTGTGATGTATTACGCCTTCCAAGGCCATCGATAGGGTGCAATGAGCTAGAAAATTTTCATATCACTATGTCCAAGTACCTCCAAAGGAAACATTCCTCTTCCCATGTATCCAGGGATAGGGGGCACATCATCCAACCTATGGACTTCATGCACCAATGAAGGTCCAAGTGACCTTGTGCCTTCATGATCAAGATTTCACATGTCAAGGACCTGCAAAGACAAACAAGTATGCTCTCCAAGGGTCCACAAGTCACAAGTATCCTACCAAGTAAGCCATATATAATAAAAGAACCACCCAAACATGTGCATCAAATCCCCCCTTTTCAAAATAAACAAATGCTCAAAGACCTTATACAACTTTCAAAATTTAGATATAGGAGTGTTGAACATGTTATTCTTCATGGATGCATTACTTGTAACATATTGTAAATACGAATAGTCGTAGGTGATAAGAAATGTTTGTCGTTGTAGAATACTATGAGTCATTTAATCTGTATATATTCACCTATCTAGTTAATGCAATATCAGTAATGTGGAGTTCTCTTTTTTTCCTTCCTGTCCTAAGAGTGGTATCAGAGCCTAGCCCAACTCCATGAAAAGATTCCCTGTCATTCTAAAACACATCTTCTTTCCTACCTGTCTCTTTTTCTTCTGCACCCTAATTTATTATATGATAGTTTGTCTAGTGCATTGGTAGATTCTTGGCCTCTACAAGTATCACTCCATTCTCTCCACACGTCCCTAAACCTAATGGATACTCTCACCAGTCACTCCATTCTCTGGCATGATTTAAACCCTAATTTCACTCTAGATCCTGGTGTTTGTGTCTCCATTCAACAACTTATGGTTCCTCTCATGCTCACACCCGCAAAGGTATTCCCAATCTCAACTACATTGTAAGTGCATTGTTTCACACCTCACTTAGACCACTGGTATCACACCCCCCGTATATGGGGATTAGGGTTTCATTCAAGATGAATTCACCCCAACCTTAGTCGTCTTTCCTTCGCACTATTTTTATATCTGATTTTTACCCTAATCAACTACACCGAGGGTTGTGGAAACCCTGCACTGAGAATGCATCTCATACTCATCCCTTGACATCATGAACAATTATAGGGTTCTTTCTCACACACATTTCAATATTCAATCTGATTTTAATGTTACTGTGTGAATCTATCAATAGAATCTCACATCCTGGACATTTTCCATAATCCCGTTGGTATGGTATGTCAAAACTATAGTGGTTTGTTTAAACCACTGAGAGGAATGAATTTTAACACCATTTATTGTAGATCCATGGGTGAGCACCTCTATGATTGATGATGTCATAACTCTTGACAACACTAGATCGCAATATATATCCATCAAAATTTCCTTGGATTTGATACCCACGAGTGTTGGAAATCCAATGTGGAGGAATAATTCCTTTGTGGAGATTTCATATTTGTATATTAGATCTACTCATCAAGTCTCAAATATATGTATTGGTGACATTCTATAGAGATTCCTATAGAAAATCTAGTCTGCATGGAAGCATTCTCAAATAAAATATTGTATAAAAATCCAGGGAGCAGTCTCAATGAGAGATTGGATTTATTGATGCCAGTCAAGGTCTATATGCTAGAGTTTTTGAATTCCAAGTATACCAGAAGCACTGTGATATTTTCTACCGCAGTCGAGAATACATCACCCTTCTATCGTTTCTATCATCCCTCAACCTCTTGCTATCAATTTATGTGAGTGTCCATTTTTTTAATGAAAGTTATGAAAGGATCATATATAGTGGATTGAGCATGAAGAGTATTAGTTCTTGCACCTTATATGAAGTTTCCCAATTATCTGTTGAAGAAGAAATCCTTTCATGAGTTGGTGATATATTGGTTCCTTAAATAACATAGGGAGGAACACTTTTGGCGCACATTATTCCTCAATTAGTTGAGAACTCGCTTGCTTCCATTGAATATTTTATTGGTGCATCCTTATTGAAACCCTAGTGCAGTCTCAGTATATTTTTCATTTGCTAACATGTGTGTAAAGATAGCATAAGACAATGCATTATCTTTCATCTGCCTCTGGACAACATAGAGGAAATAAGAGAAGACATAGAAATAAGAATCTCAGAGACACAGGGGGTTGGCATAATCCCCATGAAAAAATTGACCTTCATTGTACCAGTTGCGGAATGGATGGGTCACATGAAGCCTATGATTGGAGAATTCCTTGGCAAAAAATCAAAGAAGACAGAGATACAAAATCAAACCTGGAAAAAGGTAAAGCACTTGTACATTATGTTGTTTCCTATTGCAATACATGAGTAACTGAAGATGTTTTTAATACGTCATTTTCTTCTTGGGGGGATGCATGGCTTATTTACACAGGCGCAACCTCTCACATGAAATTTAGAAGATATTTCTTCAAATAATTTGATGACAATGTAGATGGCATAGTGTACTTTGCATATATATCAAGTCTCAAACCTTTGGGAATGGGCACCATCAGGCTTAAGTTTCCTGGCCTCCCGGATTTTCTTCTGCATAATGTACTCTATCTTCCAGATCTACAAAGAATATTGTTGTCCCTTTTTCACATTAGACAGAAAGGCCACTATGTTCATATGTTTTTTGGTAAATTTGAGATAAGGAAGGACTATGTCAACATGGTTGTCATGACCGGAATAGAATATGGAATATTGTTGAAGTTGAATGGGACATCTTCCCATACACACACTGTTGCATACCTCTCTCATCATGACTCGGGTATAATTCCATATAGTCTTTTGTGGCATGCTATATTTGGCCATATTAATTATGACAGTCTTCATTTATTAAGAAAAAATGGTGTTTCTGGTCTGCCCACCATTCTTTGAAAATTGAAACAATTTGATGATTGTATTGGGGTACTCAAATACCACCAAGGGGTATTTTCTTTACGATGAGACAAACAAGAAGTTCATCCTTTCTAGATATGTGATCTTTCTTGAATCCACCAAGAAAGATGAAATTGTTGAGAGACAACTTGATCATCTAGATAGATTCACTCGTGTAAAGACATATCATGAATTTGATTATGAGATTCCACATATTGAAGGGGGATTCCTTTATTGGGTAAATCTATAGAATCTCATTTTGTAGAACAATCTCCCCCACATGAAAAAGTTCCTGCCACTTCATCAAAACCTGAAGTTCAGTTGGATGATGTGATCAAGAAAATTGAAAAGCTGAGACTTGATGAGAAATTAGCACCATCTCAATCAGTCGAGAAACCTGGAGCATCTCATAAAAGTTCACCAAAATGGCTCACAAAAACAATTGAAAGTGTTCATCCTGATGAGTTCGGGAAGACAAGAACCAGATTGTCCTCAAAACAAAATGGAATTAATGCAGATAATTCAAACTTAGGTGATGTAGAAGATATGTATGTTTCATATGATTGTGAGTTGAATTTATCTACTAAACTTGAATTGGATTCCTTTAAAGAAGCCACTTCTCATTATGAATGGAAAGAAGCTATGCAATAGGAATATGATGCTCTCATCAAGAATGGGACATGGAAGTTGGCAGACCCTCCATATGGAACCAAACCGATTGGCTGCAAGTGGGTATTCAAGAACAAGTACAGATCAAATGGATCACGTGACAAACACAAAGCAAGGCTCATGGAAAAAGTATTTTCACATAAATAAGGTGTTTATTATGAGGAGAC
>ML777669.1:30395-69130 GCA_009831015.1 Picea engelmannii
ATCAAAAGAAGGGAATGAATTTGAGAATGTAACGAAGTATAGACAACTTGTGAGAAGTCTTATCTATCTTACTACCACCAGACCAGACATTTCATTTTTTCTTGGCATTCTTTCCAGCTTCATGCAGAAGCCTTGTGAAGGACATTGGTATGTTGCAAAGAGAGTTCTAAAATACTTGAAAGGAACTTAAGATTTTGGAATCAAGTACTCTAAGGTAGATGACTTCAACTTGATCAAATATTTTGATGCAGACTTTGATGGGGATAAGAAAAATGGATTTTCAACTTCAAGTTATATCATGAGTCATGGATCAACAGCTATCTCCTGGAGATCACGCAAACAATCAGTTCTAGCATATTCCACAATAGAGGTATAATATGTGGCAGTTGCAGAAGCGACAAAGGATATTGTGTGGCTCAAGAAAATACTTGAATATTTGTAGGAGAAACAAGTGAATTCTACTCCTCTTCTATTTGACAATCCTTTTGCAATCAAGTTGGCGAAGAATCCCATATTCCATGATCAAACCAAGCACATCAACACAAAGTATCACTTGATTCGATATCATGTACAAGCCAAGACTATTAACTTAATACATTGTTCCACAAATGAGTAAATTGTAGACATATTCACCAAAGCGCTTGGAAGAGAAAATTTTGAGAAGTTCATAATGATGCTTGGACTCACACACACCCCTTTTGATTAAGGAGGGGAATGTTGGAAACACAATCCTTCATGGATGCGTTACTTGTAACATATTGTAAATGTGAATAGTCATAGGTGATAGGAAACATCTTCCATTGTGGAAGACAAAGAGTCATTTATTGTGTATATATTCACCTATCTAGTTAATGCAATATCATTAACGTGGAGTTATATTTTCTTCCTTCCTGGCCTGACAGGGAGGGGTGTCATAATGCCCTATTGGGTGAACCAATTATCAAGTAGGGGATGTTTCCAAGGAGAATCATTTCTATTTTATGTAGTGAATGTGAGGTGGATGGGGTTATACTTCTAGGTATGGGGTTGCATGACATACAATGGCTTGTATTGTCTCATTTATGGGTGCCTTTGTTGAGAGCTAGCCACATCTTTTTCCTTCATTTGTTTTTAAAGCACATTTTTCCAAGCCCTTTATTAGCCATTCATTTTGCATGTGTTTCCAAGTTGAAGACATTAAGGGGAACTAAAAATGAAATGCATAGCCCACATACACTCTACCTTGGAAAGCATCATTGATTAATTAGTTATTTATTTTATGGGTCCCCCACTTTTTTGAGAGGCATTTCATTTATCTCGGGATCCCAAGGTGAGATTTTATTGCACGATGTTTTTTCTAGGGCACCTCCGAGCCTAGTGGCCCCTTCTTCCCATGAAATGAGGTACATTCCCTTCTTGGGTCAATAATCCCAAAAACCTAAAATATGGGGAAACGAAGGGGAAGAAGTAATAGAAACTGGAAAGTATGAGTAGGAATGGTACGATGACCCTTCAAGGAGACCCCCGGTAGAAACCATTTCCCTGAGGGTGCCCACTTACTAGGAAACCATGACACTCACCAAGGTGAAATAGGGAAAAAAAACATAATTTCCAAGCAAATGTTTTCAAAATCAAGAAAGGATCCTTTGCAACATGTTCACATGCTTCAAATATTAAAATGACACTTACCACAATACCATATTTGTTACCTTATGAAGCAAGACATGCCATCCTCTGTGGCCCAAGATGAGTTTGGTGGATGTTGCTTCCATCGATTGGATGGTGATGTGTGGATGATAAGGGCCCCTTCCTACTCATCTGCCTCTTGTTACTCCATGTCTACAACATGAGGGCCTTGAGACATCATCTCCTCAGTTATCCCTAGAAATGGGGGATAACATCTGGCTCCTACTCGGGGACATGTACTCACCATAGAGTGCATGAGAATATCATCATATCTTGGTAATACATGTTCCTACACACATTGAAACAAACAAAATTTTGGATATCAAGGGTGGCTCACTCACCCTTTTTCCATATGATCAAAAAATTCAAAATTCCAACTAATCCTTAAAAGAAAAATTTTCACTTTTTTCAAAAATTTCCAGCATGTAATATGATGGAAACAAATGATCATAACAAGTATGAAATAATGCAAGTAGTGAAAAATGAAAATGAGGTATGACATGCAAATATAAGTAAATGAAACTAACTATCATGAGCAAGCAAATGAAAATCCAAGGGAAAGAAAATGACCTACCTACTTACTTGGGGCTCATGGCCCTGATGAGGTCAAGTTCCTTCTAGAAAATAAATTTTGAGGAGAGATCCATTTACTGGAAATGGCATATTCCTTCCTTCATCGGTAGACAAATAGAAAGAATCATGCCCATATTTTTCCTCAATTTTATATGGTCCCAGCCATGAAATATCAAACTTATGATGCATCCAATGTTTCTCCCTTATTTTTTCCCACATCAAGACCAAATCTCCTTTCTTGAAATCCCTTTGTCTTGCCTTGCAATCAAAATTTCCTTTAATTCTTCTCTGGTTCTTTGCCATTTGATCGAAATTTGTTCTTCTTGTCTCATCCAGTTCTACAAGTTGATCAATTATTTCCTGCAATGCTTCTTTATCAGTGGAAAATGTTGGGCTAGTTGCAAGGACAAAATCTGAAGATTTATGGGCAACCATGCTTCCATCCCGTAAACTAACTCGAAGGGGAGTTTTTCAGTACAATTTTTAACTGGCGTGTGATCTTCCCAAAGAGCATACTTGATTTTTCCATCCCAACTCTTCTTCTTTTCTCCAACAATTATCTTCATGATATTCAGGATGTTATTATTGATGGACTCTGCCAAATCATTTCCTTGGGGGTAGTAGTTTGACGAATGTGATATAACAATCCCATACTTGAAACAAAATTCATTTAGAGCTATTGAGCTTAAATATTTGGAATTATTGGTGGTCATATTAGCAGGAACATCAAACCTAGTGATTATCCTTTCTCAAGGAAATTCATAACCACTTCTTATGTCACCTTTTTCCATTGGAATTGCCTCTACCCAATGAGAGAAGTAGTGTTTCATTGTTAGGACCCATCGGTAACCGTTACTGAAGTTGTCCTTAAATTCGCTAATAAAGTCCAACCCCCATTGTTGAAAAGGTTCTTCAACCACCACAAGCTTTAAAGGAAGGGAATGCAATCATTATTTTCCTTAAAAGTATTGAAAAGGTTGGAAAGATTTAATATATCGATGTGTGTCAGAGAATACAATAGGACAATAATATCATGACCTCAAGTTTTTATGAGAAATGGTACGAGCAGAAAAATCACCTCCACAATATCACGAATGAAGATCTAAAAATAACCTATTTTCTTCCTCTTTATTTATGCATTTGAGAATCACTCCATCGATATTCCTCCATCCAAGACCTTCTTGTGTCAGGAAATACTTCATGGCCTTGTGTATTAAATCTCTTCTTTTGTGATCTACTACATTTTCTGGACATGTAAGGTTCTTCAAATAATATATGATATATGAATACGAATTTGTCATTCTCGATTTCACTTATGAAAACATTCACTTGCTCCTTTTCCCCAACCTCAATGGCTTCTTGATTTCCTTCAGTGAGCATTTGGCCAATCCTTGTCCTTTTATTGTTTTGGAAGGATTTATTTCCAAGTCATACTCTTGGATTTGTGACATCCACTTTCCTCTTGAACCAAGACAATCATATTGTGATAAAACATCTTTCACTATTGGATAAGGGACAAAGGCTTTGAGTACTTTTCTCATGAAATCAATCGGTTTCTCATCCCCTTTATCATTTTTTTGTAAAACGACTCCTCCAATGGTTTCATTTGAAGAAAAGGATAAAATGATGAAGTATTTAGTAAAATCTGGGCTCACCAAGACTGGTGCAACAGTTATGGCCTCTTTAATATGTTGAAAATCCATTTTTCCAATTTCATCCCATTCGAAATAGGTGTCCCCTTTCAACAAAAAATTCAAAGGTTTGAAAATCTCAGTGAAATTTGGTATGAATCTTCTTATGAAATAAATTTTACCATAAAATGATTGCAAGGATTTCTTATCCTTAGGGAGAGGAATTTTCTTGATTTCTTCAATCCTGGAAGGATCTATCGAAATTCCATCCTTGGAGATGACATGTCCCAACAAATTTCCCTTGTATACTCCAAAAATCAATTTCTTGGGGTTGAGAGAGACACCATACTCTCTACATATCTCAAATATTACCCATATATGTTGAATGTGTTGAGTTATCTTTTTTTAAATGGCAGTCATATCATCTTGGTAAATCTCTATAATTTTTCCTACCAAGTCCCTGAAATCATATTCCATGGTGCATTGAAAGGTAGACCTGGAATTAGTTAGTCCGAAAGGAATTCGTAAATACTTATAGGTTCCCCATAGGGTAGTGAAATCAGTCTTGATTTTATCCTCCTCCTTTACTACCACTTGGTTATATCCTAAGAAACCATCAAGAATAGACATCATCTCTACTCAAGTAACCTTTTGTAGAAGATGCTCCATGTTTCGTAAAGGGTAATTATCCTTGAGCGATTCCTGATTAAAGTTCCTAAATTCAACACAAAATCTGATGTAACCAGTCTTCTTTCATAGGAACACATGGTTGGATACCCAAGATGAGTATTTGATGGGTTCAATTATTCCTGCTTCCACCATTTTTTGCAATTCCCTCTAAACTTGAGGAAAAATATTTGGGTCGATCTTCCTTAGTTTCTTTCTGAAAGGCTTTGCATATTCCTTTAGGAGGATAGCATGTTGTGTGGCATATCCATGGTAAGATTTCAAATCCTTTTATGACCAAGAGAAGACATACTCGAACTCTCTGATGAGAGATAGGAACCTCTTCCTTTCGGCAGGGGTTGTTCCCTTTCCTAGCTTTACTATTTTAGGAGACGCATCAGTGCCAACAGTAAACTCTATAATTTCATCTTCTTTCCCATCTATTGGTTTCCCCTTTTACATATCATTTCAACCAAACATCCATTATAATGGATCCAACCCTCTTGGAAAGGAATTTTTAGGAAATTATATGACCTAAATGTCCCCCCTTTCATTCAGTAAGTTTATTTGAGTCTATGAAAACTCACCTTCATTTTGGAGGAAACGCGAAATATTTTTTTTGTCAAAAACAACTGGCCAGTGTTCTAAGTTATCAGGAAATGAAGGCATGAAATTTACTTCCACCTTGTAAGGGAAAATTTATTCAGAAGGTTGTAGGGTGGAAGAAGAAATAGCCAAGGCATTTTCCATGGGATTCTCCTCTCTAGGGATGGATTCAATTGAAAAATTGTTGAAACTATTCATAGCATCCCACACAACGTCCTTATATTGTTTTAGCCTTGGTTTCTTAGCAGAAACGTATCTCTTAACTTGGGAAACAATCAAATTTGAATCTCCTCTCACATGTAAGGACCTGATATTCATATCGATGGCAAGATTCAAACCCAATATAGGGGTCTCATATTCATCAATATTATTAGTGCATTCAAACTCAAGCCTATATGAGAAACCGTTAACTCCCTTATCTGGTAATATTAAGATTATTCCAATGCCTGAACTTGCACTTGAATGTGCCCCATCGAATTCTAAGGCCCAACACCCATTCTTTTTCTCTTCATCCTAAAATAGAGAGTTTGATAGATGTGTGTGCAATCAATTTCTTCGCTAACAATGTAGATTTGATGCGACAAACTTTCGTATTTCCCATTATTTTTTGTGACGAGGGCCTCAGGGTATAAGACAACAGGATCCCCATTGGAATTTGAGATGATAATATAAGAAAAATTATGATGAACACTCCCTCTCATTTCATTTATCCACTCCTTAAACATTAGCAACCCCCGTGCCTCAAGTACATCAATGACTATGACATCTATCAAGAAAAACATGTCTTGACATTATTCAAGGATTGTTTTTGAATCCTCAATGACCCCATTGTTACACATCAAAATCACTCACTTCAATGATGACCTATTGTTGTCATTTCAAGTGTCACAAGTGTCGTGTTTTAGCCATAAGTGTCACATACATCATACAGTTATCTTGCATATGTCGTGTCTCGAACGACATCACAAGGACACTTCAAGACGCCCTCAAAGACTGGTTTAAGGAAGAGAAATCATTTGATGAAGAGTAAAAATCTTTTGCCATGGAAAGAACCACTTAAAAATTAATTTTGAAGGCTAGCACTCCCCTGCCCACTGTCAAGGAGTGCTAGCGCTCCATACCCTTCTTTGGGGGAGCGTTACAGCACTTTATGCACCCTTCTGGGGGAGCGCTAGGATTTTTTAAGGAAATTGTAGGTAGCACTCCCCTACCCACTGTCAGGGAGTTCCAGCGCTCCATGCCCTCCTTTGGGAGGGTGTTGCAACACTCTGTGCCCCATTTTGAGGGAGTGTTGGCTTGTTTGAGGGAATCTTGTATTGTTGAGGAAAATTAGGGATAAATCCCCCTCATCTCTAGAGTTAGTTCGATTTGAATCTAAGTTCAATGATGGATCTTAGGGAGGATACACAACTGATGGAGAAAGATCCTCAACCTATCCCAATAATCTCTAAGGTGGTTAGGCCTCTCCAAGCCTATATAAGGAGGTCTCTTCATGGTGAAAGGGGGAGATATTGAGAGATACCTAACTTATGATCTCATAAGGAAGGAGGAAATTGAAAGCATCAAACTTATGATCTCATAATGTAGATCATCAGTGAATCATATTCATTTTGATTGTGGATTATTTGAGCAAGGGGATGGACAAGGAGCGTTGGAAGAGGTTGTTGCAACTTCATCAAAGGTCTGTAAGTATTGTTATCTAGTTCTCATTAATACATGTGCTTGGTATGTTTCTTTCAAGGTTATGTATGCCTACATAAACTTGTCTTTGATAGATAGATCTAGTTTTGGGTTAATCATAGTAGAATAGGAAGGTGTTTTGTCTTTGTTGTTATTGGATTGCAGGACTTGTTGAAGAGATTGGGGATCAAGGATCAACTTGGACTGGTCAAGGACAAGCATCGTAAAAAGGTACATATTCTTCCTTTTCTATATTTGATTGACTTAGCTAGGTTTAAAAGGATGTCAGTGACCAAAGTTAGCACCTTTCTGTCTTGATCTTAGAGATTTAGGGTTCAAGAAGAAATCCACTTGTCCGCATGGGGATTTTCCTGTAACAATCAATTTTATAAGATGTGTGTGCAATCAATTTCTTCGCTAACAATGTATATTTGATGCGACAAACTTTCGTATTTCCCATTATTTTCTGTGACGGGGGCCTCAGGGTATAAGACAACAGGATCCCCATTGGAATTTGAGACGACAATATAAGAAAATTTTGGATGAACACTCCCTCTCATTTAATTTATCCACTCCTTAGATAGTAGAAACCCCCATGCCTCAAGTACATTAATGACTATGACATATATCAAGAAAGACATGTCTAGACATTGTTCAAGGATTGCTTCCAAATCCTCAATGACCCCACAGACTGGAATTTTCCTTGAATCCATATAACATATGTTCTTCTAAGGTCATGTTATATTTAATTTGATTTTTTTGACAAAGTGCATTGTCATGACATTTGAGGAATCCACAGATTTCAAAGTACAATTGCGGAAAGATAGGTGATTTATGTTCAAAATGACGAGAAAATATCGGTGACTTCGGATTTTCCCAGTGAGGATGATTAAAAGGAGATATTATTTTTCTCTATCATTATTTTCTTGACTAAAATTGATGGAAATTGCCTCCTCAGTCTTGTGGACTTGAGGGATAAATATTTGGACATGTCTCAACAACTCTTATTCACATATGTTTGATGCCAAAACCTCTTCAAGATCTAGTTTTTCCTTTGTGATAGAAAGATATTTCTTAGTCTTGTGTGGTACCTTTTTTCCCTTTATGGACTCAAACATATGATTAGCAGCTTCAGCATCAACTTTTCTTTATTACGCTTCGAGATATGTCTTGGTAACACATAGAAACTCGATAAGAGGTACGGTTTGGACAAGGTGAATCATCTGACTTTCCTGCACATTGTCCTGTGGGAAACTAACGTTGTGATGATGAGAGGAAATAAAATTTTCCTCTATTTTTCATGACCTTTCATGTGCCTCCATCAAGGTAGAAGGTTGTTTTTTCCATATGAGAGAGTCGTAAGGATCATTTATAGTTTGATATAACATCGTAGAATGGCATCCTTAGAGGGTTTAAAAAAATGAGGAAAATTTTTTATAATGATATTAAACATGTCATTGAAATCCTTGATGTCCTTCCTTGGTTCCCTCTTACAACGATAAATTTGGTCATAAAGAGATACCAAGTCCTCATTTTTTGTGAATATTCTGATGAAGAGATCTTTTAAGGTATCCCAAGTAGTAATTTCCATTGGTGAGATATTATCATACCACTCCTTGGCCTTCCCTATGAAAGATAAAGAGAAGAGCTTCATCCACACATCCTCATATTGGTCATAACATTGAAGAAAACTTGAAAAGGTATCCAAATGAGGTTGGAACAAGGTAATATCATCACAAGAGAATGTTAGAATCAATTCTTTAAAACCTTTTGGTATTTTCTAGGGTGATCCAGGGATCTTTGTGATATCCAATGACTTGTATACATTTTTTTCCCAAGGTTCTCATAACGCACTCACTACAGCAAGTGTATTCAAGGGAGAGATATGTGAAGGTGGAATAACACAAGAGGTGGGAAAAGGTGGAGGAATAGGAATCCTAGGTAAAGGTTTAGGATGCTTAGGTGTAGATATAGGATTCTTAGGTATAGTTGGAGGGCTAGGGTAGTCCCTCCCTCAGTATTTTCCATGATGGAATATCCAGATGAGCTTTATGAAAAGCTCATCAAGAATGGTAAGGGAACTTCCCTCAATTGGAGTCACCAAGAAAACTATGGGTAAAGGATTTGGGATCAAATCTTTCCAAAGTGTCGTTAGGGCTCGAAAGAGGATTCAAAATCATCCCCAGCAACGACACCAAAAATATTTCGCACAATCTGTAGCTTGGGAAAATACCAACCCAATTCACATAAGTGTGACAACTAAGGGAGTACCTACCCATTATCACCTTAGATAGACACTCCCTTTGCTTTAGTGATAATGAAATCACCACAAGGAGGAAATACCAATGACCCTAGGGGGACTAATATGGAAAGTGAGATGATGATCAATGAAAACCCCAATAGATCAAGGTTGGAGAAGGAATAAGGCTTGAGAATGAGTCTTGTAGGTGGAGAATGGTTTCCAAGCATTATGTACCTGCAAAACAATGTTAGCCATGCCCGGAACAAGACAAAGGATAGATATACAAGCCTTAAATCAATGGGAACCAAGAAATAAGCCTTGATGTCCCAAATTGCAGCAGTATGGAAATATTATATCAGCAACAAATTACAACAATAGTTGCAAATCTAACCATCAAAAATCAAGTACAATATGTTGGAAATAAAGCTAGTAATGACTAGTTGAACTTCCAATGATTTAGCCAAGACTTTGATGATATTTAGGTTTTTTTTTGTGTGTTATCATAAATTTATTATGAAATAAAAGTGACTGTAGAAAACAATTTCTACATTAGAAATATCTAACCACAAAAATCAACAAGTAAACCACCCAATAATTAGTCAATAACAAGTAGAACAATAACCAAGGTTTACAAGTGAATTTCAGCGGTAGATTACAGAACAATGAGTGAGGAAATGATGATTTTGAAGCATCCCTAATGGCTATAGAATTAATTTGTAACATCAAAGAGAATTACTTGGATAAACTAGACACCCTTAGGGCACAATCAAGCTTATATCATCAAGAATAAATTTCAACTTGAACAATTGTAATATCTCGAATTTGCATGTATACCAATGCAATGATTTTATATCTCCAATGAAAAAAGACTAGTGCCTTTATAATTAGGTTTTGGATTCTCTCGTGTAAGAGATAGGGTTTGTTACTTCTCTAGGGATGTGAGCCTTTATACTCCCTAGAGCAAACAAAACCTAGAAAGGTAAACCTAGGAGGGTGTGAGCCTTTCGACTCATCCTAGCAACCTCTGCAAAGTAACTTATTCAAAACAATAATGATAGATATTAGTTGAGGGTGTATGCCTTTATACTCCTCCAAGGATTTAGACAAATATAGCTTGAAACAAGAAGAGAAAGACACAATTAATGCAGAAATTCCTTACCAATTCCAAGAAAACGCATGAAGAAACCCTCTTTTAGCAAGAATATTCCACCACAATAGCAAGAACAAGACATCCAAGAGATAGTGCCTTATCTTCCTTCACCAAAATACAAGTACTAGCATCCACAAGAGAGAGATAGAGAAAAATTCCCAAGTAGGGAGAAAATTTCATCCATACAATATGTAATTCTCAAGTGAGTTATGATCCAAATGAAAAAGGGGTGACCTCTATTTATATGATTTCACCTAAAACCTGTTTGTCCACTTTTTGAAAATTCAACATCAAATTAGAGAGGTTGACCTCCCTACTTGTCCTTTTACATCTTAAAATTCAAATTTACAAAAAGAAAATCCCCTTTTAGGGGTGACATCGTGCCCTAAAGGGTGATGTGGGGCCTCTAGGGGAGATGGTGAGACTTTGATGAAGAACATTGGGCCTACAAAGGCCATAAATCATGCCACCAAGTGATCTATCATGTGACAAGTGTCTCTCTCTCCATCAAGCCATGACCATCACCATCAACCATGAGAAACCCCATCAAAACCCTAAACCCATGTGACGTCTAGGGAATAAGGTGTGACATATTAGGCCTTCCAAGGCCATCGCTAGGGTGAAATGAGTTGGAATATGTTCATCTCATGGTGTCCAAGTGCCTCCAAAGGAAACGTTCCTCTTCCCATGTATCCAGGGATAGGGGGCACATCATCCAACCTATGGGCTTCAAGCCCTAATGAAGGTTCAAGTGGCCTTGTGCCTTCACAATCAAGCTTTCAACTATCAATGACCTGTAAAGACAAACAAGTACACCCTCCAAGGGTCCACAAGTCACAAGTATCATGCAAATTAATCCATATCTAATAAAATAACCACCCAAACATGTGCATCAAATCCCCCCTTTTCAAAATAATCAAATTCTCGAAACCTTATACAACTTGTCAAATTTAGATAAGGGAGGGGTGTCATCATGCCCTATTGGGTGAACCAATTCCTCAAGTAGGGGATGTTTCCAAGGAGAATCCTTTCTAGTTGATGTAGTGGACTTGAGGTGGATGGGGTTAGACTTCTAGGTATGGGGTTTCATGACATATAAGGGCGTGTATTATCTCATTTATGGGTGCCTTTGTTGAGGGCTAGACACATATTTTTCCTCTTTTTATTTTTAAAGCATATTTTTCCAATCCATTTATTATCCATTTAATTTGCATGTGTTTCCAAGTTGAATATAGTAAAGGGAACTAAAACATAAATGCATATCCCACATACACTCTTCCTTGGAAAGAATTATTTATTAATTAGTTATTTATTTTATCGGTCCCTCACTTTTTTGAGAGGTTTTTCATTGCTCTCGGGATCCCAGGGTGATCTTTTATTGCATGATGTTTTTTCCAAGGCACCTTTGAGCCTAGTGGCCCATTCTTCCCATGAAATGAGGTACATTCTCGTCTTGGGTCAATAATATTTAAAACCTAAAATATGGGGAAATGAAGGGGGAGAAGTAATGGAAAGTGGAAAGTATGAGTGGGAATGGTACGATGACCATTCAAGGAGACCCCCTAGTAGCAACCCTTTCCCTGAAGGTTCCCACTTACTAAGAAACCATGACACTCACCAAGGTGAAATAGGGAAAAAAACATAATTTCCAAGCAAATTTTTTCAAAATCAAGAAATGATCTTTCGCAACATGTTCAAATGCTTCAAGTCTTAAAATGACACTTACCACGATACCATACTTGTTAACTCATGAAGCAAGAATGGTCGTCCTTGGTGGGACAAGCTAGGTGGGTGGATGTTGTTTCCATCGATCATATGGTGATGTGTGGATGATAGAGGCCCTTTCCTTCGCATCTACCTCTCGGTACTCCATATATGCAACATGAGGGCCTCAAGACATCATCTCCTTAGTTATCCCTAGAAATGGGGGATAACACTAAGATTTCAAAAGAACTCTTGAGAGTGGAAGCAAATCTTAAGTTGAAGGATGTGGATATTTTGGAGTTGAAATAAAAAGTGGATGAAAAGGACACAAAAATAAAATATTGTCATGAACAAATGGTTGAAAGGGACAAATCCATAGCCAAAGGCACTCAAAATATTGAGGACCTTAAGAAGTTCTTAGAAGAACCTGCAAAGAGAGTATCCAGGAAAAAAATTCCAATTAGAGATAAACGTGTCATATGGGATCAAATTATAGTGATAAATGATAATATTAGAGTCCATTTTGATGTTCTACAACAAATTTAAGCTTTGTTGCAAAGAGTACGGATTGAAATAAGTAAAGCATGGACTCAACTAGGCGATAAGGAAGAAGTGGAAAAAGAAGTGATTAAGTTCCTAAATGGGAGAAATCGGTCTAAGTTGATTGTTATGGGTTTAAATGATTGAACTTGTGTAATAATTCCATCTATTGAGGTTCATATACAAAGGGACTTAATGTTTAAAGAAAAAAACAATTACAATTCAATAAGTCAACATGACCAGTGTTTCAGAGAAAAGTTCAATCCTTCAATTAAATTAGGATTGCCTTCTCCATGGACAAGTTATAATTGGTTTTATAGTCTTGAAATATGCAATGAATAATTGATCAAGAAAATGAATAATGTTGAATTTTTCTGATATGTTAATGGTCCACTTAAGGGTAAGTTAATTTTTTATAAATTGTCTCTAGATTTTAGACTTCTAAATAATATTGTTGATAAACATTTGAGTCTATCGCCTAGTCCCTTTGATCTCTTTTCTGTTGGAGTTACTTCATACACACCTAGGATTTATTTTTCCTAAGTTTTTTCCTTTTTTATTAGTCATTATCAGTCTCCTATATTTTAGGGGAGAATATTCCACCTGGAGAATATTCTCTTTCAGTTGACACTTCAGTTTGACTAGTTGAGTTGAGTTTAGATGTTGCATTGGTTTTGTCACCATGCAACATTGGGATAATCACCATTCTAATATGAAATTTCCTTGGGATAATCACCAGACTGATGCATTACCCTTGATTCCCATATCTACTCCTCACTACTCTTTGTTTAGCCAGTTAACTAAAGACTAGTTGACTAGTTAACTCAACTATGTGGCAGTTCACTCATGTAACTGCTTGAGAGACTAAACTAGGTGGAATTTCACTCTTGTAATTGTTGGTATGTGTCCATATCACTCTATACCACCACTATGGTGCATTGGTTCTCCTCCAGTGTGCACTCATTGATTTATACAAAGTATATCATGTGTAAATTATTGATTATTCATAACGGTTAATGAGAATTATTTCATTCTTTCTCTCCTTCTTCTTCTTTCTCCTTTTATCTCTGAAAATGAGTGTATTATTGTTTAGCTATATCTATTATGTGTAGTTTCAACACATTTAGATGGTATCATAGCCAACGGGCTACTAAGCAAAATCTACACCAAAATTTTTTGCAAGTAAAAAAGATTGAAGACAGCAAAAATATGGATTTCCAAAAAGAATTCATTCTTACACCTTACAACTATTTTGCATGGAAGGAGAAAATAGCCATACATATCTGAACCATAGGGTTGTAAATGTTAACCTTGAATACAGATACAGAACCGACATTAGCCATAGAAAAATCCAAGTACTTAAATCACATGGATGAGGCACTCAGAACAATTTGCAGTCTTATTTCTCCCAATCTCCTTTTTCGCATATCTTCCTATAAGACTCCCAATGAAGCCTGGACCACCTTGGAAGGGCTCTTTGGAAAATAGGATGATATTAGGGGACACATGTTTGAGGTGGAGCTTCTCACATTGGATCAAAAAATCTTTGACAATATCCAAGATTTCTTTACAAAATTCAAGGATTTAATGTCGCAACTCAAATCTTTCGAGGTTGATAAATCTAAGGAGGAGAAACAAATGGTTCTCACCATTCTCTCCAAAATTGGTCCTGAATTCTATGTATTTATATCCACATTCCATTCTATTAGATTTGCCTATGGATCCACTTGGAAGATGCCTTCTCTTGAGGACTTTATCGAATCCCTGACACAAGAGCAAACCAAGTTCATCAACATGCGCACAATCAAAGGCCCAAGGGCGCATGCACTCACTATGAAATATGGCAGCCACAAATATCATAAATCTAAAGACAACTATAAATTTAAATCTCATGCACATCCTAAGAAGGAAGGGTACGCAAAACCCTTCACCAATGCATCCGGATCCAAAGGGGAAAAGGGAAGAAAAGGGGAGAAATGCATGTACTATCACAAAGGATTCCATCCAAAATCCGCATGCATGCAAAAGAAAATATATCTAATGTATCAAATACTTCAGAAAAATAACCTTGTATATCACATCCCTAAGGGGCAAAGAAGAAGAAGCCAGAAGATCTGAATCCCAAGAAAGGCAATTCTATCTATGCCTTGATTGTCGTCAACTCCTCTCACGATGCTTGGATCATAGATTCAGGAGCATCATATCACATGGCTGCATCAAAAGAATTATCTTATTCATTGGATGCATGAAAATGTCCTCCTATTCTGATGGGAGACAACTCTTGTGTCGAAGTCACTGGAAAAGGAAGGATTGAACTCACTAACGGAAGCTTCGAGAATGTGTTGAACGTTCCCAAAATTTCTGTCAACCTTCTCTCTATGTATCAGATGAGGAATTTCAGCACTGGAAAGAAATTCATATTCACACCAAATACCTTGGACATCTATGACATGCAAACCAACTCCAGGGTTGCTACCGGTGAGGTAAATCATTAGTCTAGATTGTATACTTTTTCTGAATTCATTGAACCTGATTATGCTTTACTGCTTACTCATGTTGATGAAAGTAGTAGGATATGGCATGAAATGTTTGGACATTTGAATTTCAAATACATGAAACAACTTAGCAAGCAGATATTGGTTTATGGTCTACCAGACATCCATTTCTTCAAGGGAGTATGTGAGGGATGTGTTCTCAGAAAACACCCTCAAGAGAAATTCGACAAAGGAAAGTCTCAGTGAGCTTCCGCACCTTTAGATCTAATCCACAGTGACCTTATGGGTCCTTTTCCACATCCATCCATTAGAAAAGCGAGGTTTGTTCTCATTTTTGTTGATGATTTCTCACGTTTTACATGGATCTACTTTCTCAGTCAAAAATATGAGGTCTTTCAACACCTCAAAGATTTCAAAGCCTTGGTTGAGACACAGTTCGGAAAGAAGATCAAAGTCCTTTGAACTAATAACGGGGGAGAGTATGTAAATCATGAGATCCATAATATTTTCCATGAGGCAGGGATTCAGTTACAGCATATAGTTCCCTATACTCCGTAGCGAAACGGAGTTGCTAAGCGGAAAAACAGATCTCTAAAGGAGATGGTGTCTTGCATGTTGCATGCAAAGTCACTACCACAGAGACTATGGGCCAAAGCACTTAATTGTGTGACATACATCCAAAACATATCTCCCCATATATCTTTCAAGGATAAGACCCCATACGAGGCTTGGAGCAGCCTCAAACCGAAAGTGATCCACTTTCACATTTTTGGTTCACATGCATGGGCCAGAATTCCCTCTGAAAAGAGGAAGGCACTTGATCCATAGAGCACTCAGTGTGTTTTTGTTGGATACCCCGACAGTGTGAAGGGATATAGGCTTATTGATCTTTCCTTGGACCGGCTCATCATTGAGTGAAGTGTCCAATTCAAGAAAAGTGTCTCGCATGCACCTCAACAACCGCATGTAGACACCTTCATTCTTCCACTTGTCCGAGATGATGAGCATGCACATGTCGAATCTTCTTCAGATGAAAGTTATGATTGAGAGGACTCAGATGATTTAGATCTAGATTTAGTACAATCGGATGCAGAGTCAGAGCATCCAGATGCAGTTGCAGAGCCAAAGTAGAGGCCCAAGTGGGCACAGACTACTCTTCAGGATGCATGGGATCGCGTTGGTGATCCAGCCGATACTAGGAGGACCAACCGATACTAGGAGGACTCTATATGATTTTTAGGAGCCTCATGTTGCACTCATTGCCACTAAACCATTTCCCTCTAGTCATATTTTCTTGGTTCACTCTTCATATCCACAGTCTCATGGCGAGGCTGCTGGAAATCCCTTTTGGGAATATGCCATGTAGGAGGATTAAAACTCCCCCCTCGAGAACCAAACTTGGGATCTAGATACCCTTCCTTCTGGAAGCAATCTTGTCAGATGCAAATGGGTCTACAGGACCAAGAGCGCATCGGATGGACATATTAGCAGATACAAATCCATACTTGTTTCCAAAGGCTTTCAGCAGGTTCATGGTATTGACTATGATGAGACCTTCATTCTAGTAGAGAATATGGATTCCATATGATTGGCACTTTCCATTTCGATAGCCAAGGCATGGGAAGTCCATCAGATGGACATGAATAATGCATTTCTTCATGGTGATCTCTCTGAGGAGATCTACATGGAGCAGCACCAGGGATTTATGCAGGACTCATCTTTGTTCTTTCAACTGAAGAAGTCCCTTTATGGCCTCACGCAGGCTCTGAGGGCATGGTATGCCAAGATGGACTCCTACCTGTTTTCACAGAACTTTGTACGTTGTAAATTAGACCCGAATGTCTACATGCTCAGGATGGATGATTCACTTCTACTTTTATTTATGTATGTTGATGATCTGCTGATCACTGATTGCTTGACTTCAGTGATTGTTGTAGTCAAGAGGATTCTACATGATATGTTTTTGATGATGGACATGGGTCTGCTACACTTTTTCCTTGGAATCGAGATCAGTCAAGATGCATCAGGCATCAAACTGTCTCAGGCCAAAGATGCACGAAATCTCCTTGAGAGATTTCACATGACAGACTACAAGTCTACAACGACTCCTTTCCTATCAGGAGTCAAACTTGAGGATGATGGGGAGACTCCACTGGTTGAAAGAACACTGTATAGAGAGCTAGTGGGGAGCTTGTTGTATCTCACACACTCCATACCAGTCCTCTCATATGCATTTGGCGCAGTTTCTAGGTTCATGCAGGAGCCACATGAGCTACATTGGAAGGCTGCAATGTGTATCCTTCGATACGTACAAGGCACCATCACCTTTGGGATTCATTATGCAGCAGACTCTACATTATATGTCATTGGGTTTACTGATTCTGACTAGGTTGGCGATAGAACTGATTGCAATTCCACATCTGGTTACTCACTCAGTCTTGGTTTCAGGCCTATCTGTTGGTCGAGCAAGAAGAAAACTAGCATTTCTCTATCTTTAGCTGAGGCGGAGTATAGAGGGGTAGTTAACATAATCATTCAGGTTATGTGGCTACAACCAGAGCACTCTGAAGTTCTACAGAGATCCAATTCAGAGGCAGCAGACAAATCACATCAATATCCACATGCACTATATCCAATACTTCGTACATGAGGGTATCATCGACTTACAATTTTATCCTTCAGCAAAACAAATGGCAGACATCTTCACCAAGACCTTCACTGAGCAAAAGTTTCATTCTCTACGAAGTTGTCTTGGAGTGAAGAACACAGTTACCTAGCAACTGTAGTTCTTCTTTTTACATACATTGTACCTTGAGGGGGGGTTCTTTGCATGAGGTTTTCCCTCTTTCCTCACTTTATTTTAGTGTATCTTTTGTATTTGGGTACCTAACATGGCCTCGTTGTCGAGACCCGTTCTTTATTTTCACCATAGTGATGTTCAGGGGGGGTGTTGGAGTTACTTCACACACACCTAGGATTTATTTTTCCTAATGTTTTTCCCTGTTTATTAGTCATAATTAGTCATTATCTAGTCTCCTATATTTTAGGGGAGAATATTTCACCTGGAGAATATTCTCTTTCAGTTGACACTTCAGTTTGACTAGTTGAGTTGAGTTTAGATGTTGCATTGGTTTTTTCACCATGCAACATTGGGATCATCACCATGCTAATGTGCACTTGCCTTGGGATCATCACCATACTAGTGCATTACCCTTGATTCCCTGATCTTCTCCTCACTACTCTTTATTCAGTGAGTTAACTGAAGACTAGTTGACTAGTTAACTCATCTAGGTGGCAGTTCACTCCCGTAACTTCCTAAGAGACTAGACTAGGTGGAAGTTCACTCCCGTAATTTTCAGTGTGTGTCTAGATCACTCTAGACCACCACTATGGTGCATTGGTTCTCCTCCAATGTGCACTCATTGAGTTATACAGAGTATATCATGTGTAAATTTTTCATTATTCATAACAGTTAATGAGAATTCTTTCATTCTTTCTCTCCTTCTTCTTCTTTCTCTTTTTATCTCTGCAAATATGTGTATTATTGTTTAGCTAGATATATTTTGTGCAGGTTCAACACATTTACATTTTCGTAATTGGATATTGTTGCAAAAAAAATGATTGAATTTAGACATGTTGGAGGAAGTGAATGGGATAAAATAGAAAGACTTCAAAGAAAATATCCATCAATGGCCAAGCATCCCAAATTGCTTCCATGTCATCACTTCCACATAGGTGAGGTAGAAATTGAAGTTAAAATATTTGGTAAGACAAAGGTTTTGAAAATATTCCTAGTGCACAATAGGAAAGTAGTGACCTAGATCCCTATTGATCTTCGAGCACTCACTTTTAACTATTTTTAGTGATGGAAGTTATCTTTCAAAAAACAATTACGATTGAAAGAAGATAAAATCAAGAAAGAAAGAAAAAGCAAGGGATCAAGATTTTTTTGTTGAAAAGAACTTGCTTCAGTCAGTGAACTAGTTACTTTTGACAATAACATAATTAAAAATTCTGAGTAGAGGATTATTTGATAGCTTTTTTTAATCTATGAGGATTCATACTCAAGCAATTACCTTTTCTAGGTTATGAAACATTTTCTCTTATTTTCTTCTAGGTAGAGGATTAAATATTTTCTCTTATTTTCTAGGTAGAGGATTAAATATTTTCTCTTATTTTCTAGGTAGAGGATTAAATATTTTCTCTTATTTTCTTCTAGGTTATGAAACATTTGTGAACTTTGAACTCTTTAAATCAAGAATATCTTTAGAGATTTATCTTTATTATTGCTATTATGAATGTAATATTTCAATAGTATCATGCAATTAATACATGTTACGTCTTACATTATAGGTGGATGGTTTTTAAAAAAATATGAGTTTGAGAATGTATTTATGATCATGAAATAGTATACAATATTTAATGTTGTATTAATTTTAATATGAAGATTGATTAGGTTCTATGTTGAAGTTACATTGAATGTTTATAATCACAAGTTACATTGAATGTTTATAATCACTTATAATTTCTGGATTCATTAAATGTGTGCCTAATGTGTTTTATTTCATTTGAGTATGTTTGAGATATGCATGTTTTGATTTACTTGGACATATGTACTCTTTTATTTAGTAATTTCCTTGAGCATTGTTATTTCAAAGAAAGTTGTTTTCTCATAAATTCTTCTATTTTCCACCAAATTTGCATTATATAATTGGTTGAATGGGAATTTGGTGCCTTTAGTGCACTAGAAAATATGTCAGTGTTTCTTTATCTCTATTTTCAAAGCTTCTTCTCTGATTATTTTAATATTTTCTTTAAAATTTGATTATTTTGAATTCTATGAAAAATATTTTGGTTCTTAACAAGCTTATTTTGAGAAATATGTATTCAAACAACTTTGTTTGAGGGATACCCCCTATGGATATTGTATTCTTTAAGAATGACATAAAGCGAGGAGGTCAATTTTCCTTAGCCTAAAGCATCTCAAGGAATAACACCAACACTATTAGACATATAGTGGTTGTGCCATTTCTAAATTGGGGTCATGATAAAAAATATAATTAGTATCAAGGAAGTTATGACCATTTAAAATTCACTACCTCAAAACCCTTGTTGCACAAGGGAGATCCATTAAAAAGTAATCTATTTCTTCAAAATCCTAGTTTTAGTTGCGTGGTTTTTCTAAGCAAGATGTAATTTACAAGAAAATTTGATGACCATAGTATTGGTAAATACATAGAAGCTATTGAGTCAAAAAAATCAATGGTTTGGAAAAGCGCTCTATACATTAATCTAAGAGATAAATCAACCATATGGAGTAAGTCATTTTACTCTCCATATATATTCAAACTTCCAAATGAATAATATAAAAAAATATATTTAGAGAAGCAGTCTCATGCCACTAAGAAATATACAAAGAGAACTAGGGGTTTATTTTCATTTGCAAAATTCCTACTATAGGTTCATCGATGCCTTCAACAAGAGAAGGTAATTGTTTCTAATAAACCTATTAGAAAGCATAATTCCATCAATGTTGCCTTGTATAAAAGATTGCAATTCCTCATAAAGCATATAAATAGCACATAGGTTGAGGGTGATAATTTTCAAATTTTTAAATATTTGAAAATTACTATGGATAAAGATGTTTTGCATTCAGATTTTCATGTTATGGATATGAATGATGTGGATATTAGTATTCAATATACTTGGTGGAATCCATGGATATGATTAATATTAATGTGAAAAAGAATTTTTTGAAGCTTTGGTACAGGAAAAAGAAAATCAAACTATAGGATATTTCTCTTACTAAATAACAAAGGCCCAAGGTGGCATGTGAAGCAGTCGTTGCAGGGAAACTAATTGTAGTGCCTATAGACACATAAAATGAAGGGTAAAATGTTGAATCAATAGAAGATTCTGTAGAAGTGCATGATGGAGAGCTCCAAGAAGGGCATAATAAAAAGGAAGAAGAATCTACAGAGCTACATTAATTAAAGGAACCACATGTGAAGAGTCAAAGTAAGAAAAACCAATAGCTAAGGTTGTTGCATATCGCCACCCACACCACCATGAGAAACAACAGTCATCAAGGAAAGGTCATGAGCATCAACAAACTTACTGTGGAAAAACATGGGACTAGAAAATCACCCAGTCTAAAGGTACATGGAGGACTAAAAGTAATGAGTGGAGATATCAAAAGTAGCACAATGAMAAAAAGGATCCAAAGGAGAAACAAGAATCAAGGTTGAGGTGGAAAGGTAGAATTTGAGCCCATGTTTGAATTTCACTAGGGTTGATGGATGCTCATTCTTGGTATTAGTTGACTGTGTTACTTAACATGTCATATCATATTTCTTACACTCTTGTTTTGAGGATGAAACATGTGAAGGAGGATGGAATGTAATTTAACTAGGGAGTATTATTAATGTAATATGAGATAGTACCTAGGGAGATACCCAAGAGGAATAATGAATGTAAAGTAACCATAATCATGGAATAAGTCATACATGGTAGTCGTTGGGTAATAAATAATCCCACTAAGTAGTTGGAGGTATTACATAAAATAATGAAGGGTATTTTGCATAAACCCCTAGGAATACTCATGAGAAAGTATACATACACATGAGAAGCATTGCATTGGAAATGTTAAGTATTGTATTGTACAAGCATGGATTTTGGATTGATTCCATCCATAAGGAGTAATTGATGGTTTTCCCTACCTTAATGGTTTTCTCTATGTTTTTGGTGTTTACTCTTTTGTGATCTATTTTTTTATTCTAAATTTAAGGGTTTATCTTTTATCTTAGATATACCAAGGTTCAATACATGTAAATAATAATTATGTAGAAAAATAACAAAATATGAGTATTGAAGTGCTTATCATGCACCCATTTCCATTGGTTTGGAGTAGCTCCCCTTCCCTTTTGTCTTTATCCCAATAGCAATCCCAAACCACTCCACCTAGTGTATCGTCAATTAGCTTGATGTACTCACTAGAACAATAGAATGATGCATATAATATATGCCCATATTCTATAGACCCCTCGAATTCCACCCTTTGTCAAGAAAAAACATTCAACTTTTCATGTACCTCTCCCAAAAGAACATCCAATGGCATGAGACCACCCTAGCTAATTCAACATCATCAACTGGGTGAATTAGAATATTGACCTAGAATTCCATGAAATTGGTGAACAATTACTTCTCAAATATGCAAATAGTCTCAACTATCTCCCAATTCCACCATGGAATTCTAGTCATTTAAACTACTTTGATGCAATCCAACATATAAATGTACATAATTTTGATATGGTGCATCCCAAATCCTAGATGAAGTCGTGGATCATATAATCACATATAAGGAAATGATAATAGAAACCATATAACCTTTTAGTCCCTAACCCTTTTTTTTTTACTGATTGGGTGTCCCTAATCCCTTTCCTACCCATTTTCCATGATTTTTTGTTAAAACTTTGTTTTTACCTCTTCGCTTGGAAGCTTATTTTTCAATATTTTAGACACATTTTAAATGATTTTGAGGTTTTTAAAGATTAGGATTTGATATCAAAAAAAATTGTCACATCACTTGTCTTTTCATTACTTGAATTTTCAAATTTTGCCAAGTTAGAAAAGGCACTGCAAGAATAGCATTATTCCTGCAGCGTCGGGAATAATCATTGTTTTTCATGCGCCACCCTACCCAGATCGTGTCCTAACTTCTTAAATCATTATTAGAGGATTTGAAAACCTCTATATGATCTATTTCAGGATGTTATTCGTATGATAACAGCTATATTCGGAGGATTGAGTTGTACTCACCACCTCAATATCAAATCAACACATTTGATTATCATGAATGAAATCGTTATCTATATATTTTAGCATGTTTTTTGTTCTACGCAAGGTTTGCAGGTAAAGAGATAACTTCTAGTTTTTAACAGCTCTCAAGAATTGAAGATTCAACCCTCGATCTTCTCAGAATTTTCTACAGGATCATATCAACGATATGGCGCCCAAAAAGAGTGGCTAGATAATTATATTGTATCCTAAAGGTACAGAATTTCTCGAATCATTTCCTCAGATGGCTCATAAATTAAAGGATGTTGGTTGGTTCGAATTTTTCTCCACATTCCATGGACATGACGAACAGGTCTCTATGGAATTTGCACAGAATTTTGATGGCTTCAAATCTGTGGTTGGAAAACTTCTGATGCATGTCACAGAAGATTCAATTGCTAAATCATGTAGGTTACCAGTATATGGGAAAAGATGGTGGAAGAAGGAAAATGTATTCATGGAGTTTGTGAATCAGTTTCTAATTCTAGATAAGCAAAAGCCTAATTGAAGCAAGGGTATACCACACAGCTAGGTAGGGAAAGAATGGCATACTTCCTTGTTGATTATCCACATGTACATTACATGTGAAGGCGGGTTTCCTCTTATCTATCTCTATCATGTTATATTGTTGATTGATGTAAATGGTGATTACCCTCTTAAATTACCATATTTTCTATTAAAATGTGTACGCAAGATGTCTAAGAGGATCTGGTCCCATCCTGCTACAACAAAAAGCAGTCTTTTTCATCAAGGTTTGATTAGAACATTAGTAGTCTTCTCCTTAAATGAATTCCAAAGGTCTTTGGAATGGTTAATCCAGTCATTAAAACCTAACCTATAGTCAACTAAATCTAAAATTTTCAAGGGGAAGAAACCTGTAAAAGAGAAACAAACCTCTCAATCCACTGAAGTTTTAATGAAAGAAGATTCTCCTCCAGCTAGGGTAACTCGTGCTGGCAAGAGAAAATTACAAACCCAATAAGATATTGGTGATTTTCCTATGGGTAAAGTTGATGAGAAAGGTACTACTAGTTGAGGTAAGAAACCTAAAATGAATAAAGAGACTGACACCTATCACGATCCATATATAAAGAGGGAATATGATGAATATGAAGATACACCACAATTCTAGTTCAGAATCTAGTCAAATAGAAGAAACAATCTACAGGTAAGAAGACTGCAAAAGGTCAAAAATAGAGTAAAAAGAAAACACATGTACCTAAATTCCCTAGAAGGAATTCTACCAGAGTTGTCAATCAATTTAGATTGAATTCAAAAGTAATGTTTCATCCTTCCATCAAGAAGGAGACTATCATAATCATAGAAGATAATTTAGAGGATTCTAAAAAGGAGATCAAAAAATAGGCAGTGGCATCTTATTTACAGAGGACAGAGAAGGAATATGAGGACTAGAAGAAGAAACAAGAAAATAGAACACATATTGCACAGTACTCCAGAAGACCTGTGACCAAAGCGACTACAAAATCAACTTCAGTATATGCATCTGTATTTAAGGGCACAGATGAATTTTGTGATGATAGAAATGATCCTTTTCCATAACTTGACTAGCTGCAAGCCCTTCTAGAAACCAAAGACTCTGACAGCACTGAAGAAGAAGACTTTAGTTCTGGGTTGTCTTCAAAATATGTAATTAAATTAAGAAAACCCCAAGCTTCTATAGATCTAAACTTACCTGCCCCTGTAGAGGAATATCCAGAATTCAAAATGGAAGCAAGGAAGGAAAAATACATAGTAAAGGAGCTGCAGAGTATGATTAAGCAATTGGAGAAAGAGAGAGATTTTGTTGAGCAATGGAATGTTAAACAGCAAGAAAAGATACAAGATTTCAAAAGGAAGAGGAAAGAGAAGAAGGCATTGCTTAAAGAGGTAAGAGAATCCAATATAAGGTTATATTGGCATAATGTTGTGCTAACAACAAAGCTTAAACATAGAGACACTAGGGCTACTGCAGTCATCATACCATGATAATTCAAGAAGACTCTGCCTCATTTTTTATTGTTTGATACTATTACTCATAAAGTAAAGATGAGCAGTTTGGTTCATAATGCTTGGTTCATATGAAACTTTTTGGTATCTTAGATGGAGCAACTCAGCAAGATAGTGTTTCTACTTTTGTGGGATTTTCCAGTTTTTGTAAAATTGTTTCCTAATCTATATTCTGATTGGTTGTTGAGCCTACTACAATATAGGCATTAAAAGTGCTCGTTTGAGCTTATTTTCCTAGGAAATAGTCATTGACATGATCCTATTGTAAAATTGTAAACTAGAAAATAGGATCTACAGGAATACTTTGTGTACCTTAAATAGACACAGGAAAGATTGTATAGCGGTCAATTAGTTGGGAATTCAAGGACCTTTTTTGTAAAAATTCATTGTAAGACAAGATTATATTCCATATTGATACTAAATGGAAAAGGCATGTTGATGGTCAGATACTCTTTCATATCCTATTCTATTTCTTTTCTTACTTGAATTCATTTATTCTGTTGCATATGATTTCTTGATTTTAAGTAACACAATGAACATTTTGCTATTTTTGTGTATAATCAAGATTGTTTTCAAGTACATCTTCTTGTTTCTTAATAATATTTTGAAATAAGAAATCCATATGTGAGTTGACAAACTAGATACTCTCATACACTCCCTTATTTATTTACCTTACTTTCTGATCTATTAAGATGACTACCATTTACTAAATTAGTGGGATGTTTAATTGCTTTTACATTTGATTTATGTGTTTATTTTGAATCCTTGAACCAACTTTCAACCTTTTTCTAAAACCCTATTCAGAAAACCCTTTAAAATACCATTGCAATAACCTGATGATTCCCTATATTGCCTTCTCACAGCCAAGTGAAACTTTAGGGACTAACATATTTTGGCGTCGTTTTCGGGGACAAAGGAACGAAGATATTTTCCATGGGAGAACGAAAAGATCAAATCCAAATCTTGATGGTGGAAAAGAATTTAGACATTTACATGAGACTGTGTATTTTTCACCTAGTGAATCCTCTGTAGTAATTATGGATCCTAAAAGAGAAGGCAAAGGACTTAAAATTCCTCCAACTTCCTCATCCTCTACAAAAAAACAAGTGACCAGAAAAAACCCATATCATAAGACTGTTGCGGAAGTGTCGGATCCTGAAAAGCTATTGAAAAACTATAAAAACACTCCTGGACAGTCCTCTCTTTCAAAAGGAAAATTTTCTTCTACAAGTACTCAAGGACAGTCTTCTAAAACTGTCAAACGCTTACCAATTGAATAAGTTATTCCTAAGAGTGAAAAAAAACCTATTGTTGAACCTTCAATTGTTTCTTTCCCTTCAACTATCTCAAAATTGAATTTAGATCAATGGAAATTGTTTGTTGAGATCATTAAAGAATAACAAACAAATACATTATTTGTAGTTGAAGCTTTGAGAGACTTTCCCAGAGATATTAAAAGTGAACCAGATACACTCTCATCATCACCTCAATCCAGTTTTTCTGAAGAGAATAGACCACATTATTATTCCTTTGAAAATCCTCTTTTTTCTGGAACCTTCAACCTACTTTGCTTCAGATAAGAAACCTATGATTTCTTTAGTTGAAGATCAAATATCATCTCAATTAACTTGTTCCACCCAAGGAACTATCTCTCTTTCTACATCACCAGTTTTACTCTTTCCTATAGTCCAAACACCCATTGTGGTAAATATGGTTGTGAATAGGATGGATGCAATTGTTGCAGCCAAATATGAACCATTAAATCTACCACAAGTCATGTATGCCTTCCTACCTAATGATTATATGAAGTATTTTCCAAGATTCAATGGAGAGGGAGAAATCATTGTTGAAGAACACTTAAACTCTTTCTATAGTTTTGCATAAAAATTTAATGTGGAGCATGCATATGTTTGGATGAGACTTTTTGTGTATATTTTAGATGGAGAGGCAAGGAAATGGTTTTGGAAGCTTTCCTCCCAATTCAATTGATGATATTGATGCACTGGATGATACATTTTTAAGACATTGGGGGGATAAGAAAGACTACTTGTACTACATCAATGAATTTGGTGCTTTGAAAAGAAAACAAGGAGAATCTATATCTAATTTTACTAAAAGGTTTAATAAAATGTATAGTAAATTTCCAGATGAAATCAAACCCATAGAAACATTAGCCAAAATTATTTTTTCCAATGCCTTTGATGCTGAATTTTCGTTGTTGTTGAGAGAAAGAAGGTCTTCTACTCTAATTATGATGCAAGAAGCATCCATTGAAGTAGAATACAACATACTAGAAGCAAATAAATTGAAGTCTAGGGGTGATAGAGACAGGAAAAAAAAAAAAGAAGAACTCCCTTCTTCTTCTAATACAGCATCTGATTCTAAGATGGATGAAATGGCCAAAATGTTGAAAACCTTGACATATGAAATGTCCAGGATGAATATGGAAACAAAACATCCTAGCATACCTACATAGGAAGTTGGATACATAAATCCTAACCAGTTTAGGAGGCCTAACAATGTCCCTCAAATATTACCCAGAGAAAGGAGAAATCAAGAAGATCGGAAATTTTTGCCTCCTTTTCAAAATAATGTAGTGGAAGAAGTTGAAGAAGTTGATGACACTGAAAATGATCCTACAGTGCATTTAAATGATACAGGATTACCTCCCACTCATTTGACACAACAATATTACGAAGATGCTCTTATACTAAATCAGTTTGAGGAAGGGGATGCTGATAAAATTATCCAAAAAGAACCTGCTGATAAAATTATCCAAAAAGAACCTAAGAGGAAAAAATATGATCTTAGGTCTAGATCAAATACTTAAAAGGTGGATATACTTGTTCCAACTAAGAATACCAATGCTCCAGTTAAATCAGGGGTCATTAAAGAAAGGTCAAGGGTTAAAATTGATCAGCAACCAAAGCAACCTATCAAGGTTAGTACTACAGAGGTAAAGGAAACTAAGAAGCATGTTTATTATTGCAGTTTGGAAAATGAAATTAATAAGATTAAAATCCCCATACCTCTGGTAGAATTGATGAAATTGAATCCTTTTAGAAAATATTTTATCAAAGCATTGCAGCCCCCTGCTCATATTACTTTTTTAGATACTATAAATCTTGAAGATGAAAACCCTTCCATAACCATTGGACCTCATATTGAAGACAAGTTTGATTCTTCTCCTCCTTTATACATATCTATGAACATTCATGACAAAATATTGCATAATTTTTTAATGGATTCAGGAGCTTCACACAATGTCATGCCAAAAGTGATAATGGATGAATTAGGTTTAGACATCACTAAGCCTTATCTAGACCTATATTCATTTGACTCCAGGAAAGTTAAATTTTTGGGAGTCATTAAAGACATGGTTGTTACTTTATCTCAATTACCTATGAAAAGTGTGGTGTTGGATGTAATTGTGGCTAACATACCTCCTAAATTTGGGATGCTTCTGTCAAGATCATGGGCTAAAAAAGAAGGAGGCACACTACAGATGGATCTTAGTTATGTTACCATACCTGTGTTTGGTGGAGAACATCGAAGATTGTACAGGGAAGTGAGGTTGGATTACCTGGTAAGTGATCATGAAAATCCTAGTAATAATCCCATATATGTTGTAGAATATGAAATTGGTTCTTTAATTTTTCACATTGGTGATCAGATAGTTAAAATAACAGTCGAAAAAACCAAACCTGCAGTTGAAGAAAATGTAGAAAACCTAGTCTGGAAAATGTTCTTTGATGGGGCTTGTTCCAAAGAAGGCTCTGGAGCTGGGATTGTTTTGATTTCTCCTACCAAAGAAGTTATTCCTCTATCATACAAACTATAATTTGATACAAACAACTACATCAGTGAATATGAATCTCTATTGTTAGGATTGAAAGCTGCTAAAAATATGGGCATAGATAATTTTTTTGTTTTTGGAGATTCAGAGATTATCATTCATCAGATCAAAAACATTTATCATACCAAACAGCAGAGGTTAAATAAATATATAAATGAAGTATGGGATTATTTTGATAATTTCTTTTTGGCCTTCAATATCACTTTTGTACACATAAATTTGAATCAGCAGGTAGATTCTTTAGCACTTGCAGCCAATAATTTCAGAACTCCAATCTTTCCCAATTTAAAATTTGAGATTGAGGTGAGACACAGACCCTCAATACCAGATAACATAAAAAAATTGGCAATTTTTTAAAGATGACCAGGAAATTCAAAGGTTCTTGGAGACCACTGATGAGTTTTCTAATATTTCAATAGATCAGGATAATGAAAATGATGATGTGGAAGATCATGCTGCAAATGTCCTTCAAGACAATATTGTTGGTAACAAAATCATTGAGTTGAAAAAAAATCATCTACCAAAGGGCTTGGTTCCACTTGAGAGATTATTTGACCATAATGATGTTTCAAGAAAATATGTTATTCAAACAAAAGAGGTTGAAGAGATAGATTGTGATATCAGTCCAGAGTCAAACCCCAGGATGGTGAAGTTATCCAGAAATTTGTCAGAAAAATAGAGAGACAGGTATGTCAATTTGATGAAACAATTCTCAAATGTTTTTTCCTGGTCTTGTGAATACCTAAAGGTTTTTGATACAGAGATTATGCAGCACAATATTCCTTTAAAGCCTATATCAAAACCATTTAAGAAAAAATCTAGATAATTTAATCCATTGTTGCTACCTATAATAGAAAAAAAATTGAGAAGGTTGTTGGATGCTAAAATTATAGTACCACTGAGATACTCATAGTGGGTAGCTAATTTAGTACCTGTCAGGAAAAAGAATGGAGATATAAGTCTTTGTGTAGACTTTTGAAATATGAACATATGCTCTTTAAAGGACAAATATCCATTACCTAAACTGGATCATATTCTACAAAGAGTAGTAGGGGAAAAGAGAATATATATGCTTGATGGATATTGAAGGTATAATAAGATATCAATGATGGAAGAAGATAAGAAGAAGACAAATTTTACCACTCCCTAGTGCACTTTCATGTATGAAAATGTGCCTTTTGGATTAATGAATGCAGGAGCCACATTTCAGAGAGCTATGGATATTGCATTTGTTGGTGAGAAAAACATATTTATGGTTATTTATCTTGATGGTATTATTGTGTTATCAACCTTTGATGATGAACACTTGCATCATTTCAAGCAGACATTTGAAAAATGCAGGAGGTATGGTATATCATTAAACCCTAAAAAATCTCATTTTTCCATGGAAGAAGGAAAACTTTTAGGACATATTATTTCACCATAAGGAATAAAGATAGATCCTGAAAGAGTAAATTCCATTCAGCAGATAGACATTCTAAGAAACAAGAAGTCTATCCAATCTTTCATAGGTAAAATCAATTTCTTAAGAACATTTATACCAAATTTTGCAGAAATCATCAAGTATATTACTAATAAGTCGAAGAAGGATGCAGAAACAAAATGGATACCAAAAGTAAAAGAATATTTTGAAAATATTAAGCAGGCTCTAATACAGGCACCTATCCTCATCATCCCTAATTACTCTAAGGAATTTTTTATTTTTTCATTTGCTTCTGAAGACATTATTGGTGTTGTTCTCCTACAAATAAATGACGAGGGGTATGAGCAACCTATCTCTTTATTTAGCAAGACTCTCAAGGATTCTGAACTAAAATATGATATTATGGAGAAACAGGCATATGCTATGGTGAAGGCTTTAAAATATTTTAGGGTACATGTCCTACAATCTAAGATTACTGCATATGTTCCAAGTAGTGCAGTTAAATAAATCTTGGTCCAACCTGATTGTGAAGGAAAGAGAGGAAAGTGGATAACTAAAATTCTAGAATACAACTTGACTATAAATCCCACTCAGTTAATAAAAGGACAAGGCCTTGCCAAATTGATGACATAGTCAAATTGCAAACCAATTGGAGTATATCATTTCTCCAGCAAATCACAAAATTCATCATTTCAGATTGAGGAAATTTTCTCACAGGTAAGCAACAAATATTTTTCCTCACCATGGTACAAAGATATTATCTTTTTTCTGTTAAATCTTCAGTCTCCTCCTCATTTAGATAAATCCAAGTTCAGATCACTTAAATTGAAATTGGTGAAATATTGCATTATTGATCAAATATTGTTTTGGAAATATCCTAATGGAATTATGTTAAAGTGTGTTGATGAAGAGGAAGAAAAACATATTTTATGTGATTTACACCAGGGTGTTTGTGGGGGACATCACCATTGGAAATCCACGACTTTCAAAATTATAAGAGTAGGATATTATTGGCACGTACTGTTTTTCTGACATATTCGCTCAGGTGAGGGAATGTAAACCATGTCAAAATTTTGCAGGAAAACAGAAACTTATGTCTCTGCCTTTAAAACCCATCATTGCTCATGGACCTTTTCAATAGTGGGGCCTAGAATTCATTGGATAAATTCATCCTCCCTCTTCTGGACAACATAAGTGGATACTCATAGCCACATATTACTTTACCAAGTGGATTGAATCAATCCCAACCTGGAATGAAACAGACAAGGTAATCATGGATTTTCTTGAAGGGCATATTTTTTCTAGATTTGGTTGTCTTAAGAAGTTGGTTACTGACAATGCTCAAGATTTTAAATCAAATTCAATGATTGATTTTTGCAATAAATATAACATCAAATTGGTCCATTCAACTCCTTACTATCCCTAAGTAAATAGGTTAGCATAATCATCCAATAAAATTCTCATAAGGATTATCAAAAAACTACTCACAGAAAACAAAAGGTCATGGGATTCTAAATTAAAATTTTCCCTATGGGTTGATTGGATCAGTAATAAGAAATCAATTGGAACTTCTCCTTTACAAATGGTGTACGGAACAGAGGTTATCTTTCCAACTCAATTGGGTTTACTTGTTCTTAAATTTCTACAAGAGGAGTTAGAAGAACCCAATGACATTCAAAGGAGAGTTTTTCAAATGATAGAGGTTCAACAGGATAGAGAAAAGCTAGATCAGAGAGTTGTTATTCATCAGAGAAAATTCAAAGCAATGTTTGATAAGAAGAAAAAGAAGGATGTTTTCAAAGAAGGATATCTTGTATTGATATGGGATGCTAGAAGAGAGGACAAAGCTAAACATGGTAAGTTTAACAACTTATGGTATGGTCCTTTCAAAGTAGTCAGGGTCATGAACAATAATACCTTTCTCTTATATAATTTGGATGATAGTGATATTTTAGGAGGCCCAGTAAATGGGAGATTCCTAAAACATTATTTCATTTAAAATCAGTCAGAGAGTTCAGCTTGTACAGTCGGATTTATTTTTGAGCTCAAATAAAGACTCCATATACCTATTGGAATTTGTTGGCCCTTGGTTATGAAAGGAAGCAAAGATCAAGGAAGAAAAGGTCAAATGCAAACTACGCAGGAGACACACTGACTATCACTAGGTCGAAGTAAGAAAAAGAGAAGAAAAGCCAGAGCGAAGTACGGGGAAGCAAGCCATTGGAGGAGGAGATTGAGGATGACAGATCAGCAAGGAAGATGGATTGAGGACAACTCAGTGAGCAAAGAAATCCATCATTGGATGCTTTGGAGCACCGCGCGAGAAGGAAGGAAAGACAGGCTGGTGAAGCCCTGAAAAGGCGGGTCAAGTTGACCTAGGGTTTTGGTATCTAGGGTTTTGGAACCTAGGTTTTGACCTAAGGTTGTCGGTGAGGGATTGTAATGTATAAATAAAGGTCAAGAGGACCTAGGTGGAGTTAGTAAGCTGGTAGTTGTCAGTACTAGAGTTGAGAATTGATATTGATTGTTGTTGGTTGAGAGGTTATTGTACTGTGAGAGAAGGGAGTGTTGAGAGTGAGAGCCTTCTGGTATTGTAAGATCTTTAGCTAGGTGCGAAGATTAGGTCCTTCGGCTAGGTGCACAGGAACGAGGGAGACAAAGAGAAGAAGAGAGAAGATCTGTTGACTAAGAGCGCAGATCAGAACTATAAGCTTTATCTTAATATATCATAAGCGCAGTTATGTGGACATAGCCCTAGAGAGAGGGTGAACCACATATATTTTGTGTCATGTGTTTGATTAATGATTGGATCTATGTCATTAGTATATTGTTATTTTCATTATTGTGTTAGATCATATTTATAGCTGCATAGAATAGATCTAGATTATAAGAGATATATGAATGTTGCCTTCTTATTGTATCAAGTTCCACCTAGTATTCCCCTGGTTGTAGACATCTCTATCCTGCAACCCCCCTCTTAGCTTCTTCGGGTGAGACTGCATATGTTTTGCAGGTGCTGTCAAAAGGGCCAAGAGATAGGGCTTGATGGTGTGTTCTTGGAGTGAACCCTGGGTTTGCCCCTATGCCAACAAATGGTTATGTTGCTGGGACAAGGATCTATGTAAGAGAATGTCAAGGTGGTTCCCATCGAAGATAGATATTCAAAGTTGGATAGAGGATCAAGAGAAGGACTTTGTTGAAGCCCAGAACAAGAACCCTAACTGAGTACTGAAGATTGGCTACAAAGATACATCTTTACCGACATTCACAAGATCTTCTTTGGGGGAATCCACCAGGAGTTGTTTGAGTGGTTGGCTAGGTTAGTCGATACCCAGTTTGAGATCAGATCTATACCTCCTATGGCCTGGACATCGGAGTTGATTAAGAAGGTCAAGAGAGTCGATAACGCTATATCAAGGGTTGTAGATTATTGGTTCAATAGTACCATTGGAGGGTATATCACTGAATTTGTTGTTGACAGGGTAGAATCATATATCTAGGCTGAGAGATACTTCTTCAAGGACCTAGAGGGAAATTTTTACAATTTCTGAAGCTAATAATCAAGATGTTGTTGCATGAAAAAAATGTCTTAAAGATACAGTAGATTGGTTGGATCCGAAAAGGCTAATGTTCAGAAATTCAGAAAACGACAGCGACACGAAAGATGGATATACGTGCAATGGAAGAATATTCAGAGGGGTTCACCTTGAGAACCTGCTTAAGAAAAACTACGAAGAAGAGGGTTTCTATAGTGGAGAAGAGGCAAATATGATAGACGAAAAACATTCAAAACCCACCAGAGCAGAGGAAGAGGAAGCTAAAGAACCTCACCAGAATGAGCCAGAAACATCAGGAACCACACAGACCACTGAAGTAAGTAATATCAATTCCTCTGTTAGTTCTGAAACGCTAAGTAATCGGAATATTTCGAACCACCAAAGTTTTTAGAGTAATGTTACTAGTAGTTTAGCATCTACTCAGACAGGAAGCCTAGGAATCTCTATGGCAGATGAGATGAGGCTCCCTATCTTCAGGGTAGATGGATCTGAGGATCTTTATCAACAATATTTCATGTGTGAGGGCGTGTCGAATATTAAAAGTATCATCGACGAAGCCATCAAGAGAACCCAGTTCAACACTACGCTAAGGGACCGCGCGTTGAGCTGCCACATGAAACTTGTCCAAGGACTTGCGCAGCCTAAGCCACTGAACGAGATCAAGAATGTGTTGATTGCAGAGTTGAAGAAACCTAATTCGTATTCACAATGTATTACAGAGCTAAAAGAGATCAAACAAAAGGTAGCAGAACCTGTTTGGGAGTTCAACCAGAGATTCAAGACCCTAAGAGGACGATTAACTTTTCAGATCCCTGATGAATAGAACAAATAATGGTTCATCACGGTGTTTTTACCACACATCAGAATCCCTTTGATGTAGCAGAAGATTTCATTGTAGGTAGAAGCTTTGGAGATCTCCATGAAGCTTGAATCAACACCTATGGGAGAATCTAGCTCGGGCATGAGCCAGATCTTGAGCCAACTGACTAGTTTGTCTCTGTAGGTCGAGGATATGAAGAGGGACAAGGGTAAAGACAAAAGAGAAGATATATGGTGTGTAAGATGCATATCTAAAGGTCATTATAAGGAACAGTTTCCCCTATTTCATGAGTATTTGGCCTCAGGAGCGTCGAGCCCCTTGAAGCAAGTTAACCTGCCCTCGTGCGATGTATGCCAAAATAGGCATTGCCCAGGTGAGTGCTATTACATGAAGATGTTCAGACACCCGCAAAATTGTATTTCACATTCTGTAAATCAGTGGGGCACGATGATCAATATTGTATAGCTTATGATCTCATGCATGAGAGGTCAAGGGACATATACAAGATTCAAGGTGAAGTACAGCAAGAAGGAAACACTCCGTAGTACAACTCTCCATGGAGAGGAAACTTCAATCCTCGTGGTGGATATAGAGGATGAGGACGAGGAGGAGGTATGGTTCAAGGTCGAGGACAAATAACCTGTTACAATTGCGTGCAGCTAGGACACTTGGCAAGGGATTGTCAGAATCCTTACACAACCTGCAGTTATTGCAATTCCTTCAAGCATGTCATTGAGGACTACCCCTTGCTGCTAGCTAAGCTTTAGGAAAGACAAGGACCTCAGAAAAACCCGCAAGTGAAACTGATATATGTTGAAACTCACGGAGCAGACCCTAGAGTCGTTGTTATCACTCGAGGAGGCGCTAATACAGGAGAAAACAGAGCAACCCAAGGAAAGACTGAAGACGACCATGGAGTCAGGAAAGCTATAGAAAAGACCCCAGCGTTCGATGCTAAGAAAGAAAGACATATATTTGAGGAGGCAAGAAAAGAGTTCAAAGGAGATCAAGGGTATTCATCAAATAAACAACCATAAATCAAAGAATATGGCATGCCTTGGGCGTTTGATCCGTCTACATTGCCAACAGATGGGAAAGAGGTAAGAAAACTCATGGAATTTTTGTGCACTTATGTTAATTTGATTCAAGATAAAATCGTTGTACAATAATTACAAGATTTAATCAAGAAGTATGAGATAGGAATGATAGACCCCTTACTGAACAAGGCAGTACACTAGATTGGCAAGAAGAGAAGAACAAATAAATAATTACACTTGAATGCTCAAATAGGAGAATATGATATAGACTATGTGGTCCTTGACTTAGGGTTGGAGGTCAATGTCATGACAAAGCAAACTTGGGCACTAATAAGAAAACCAAAGTTCATATATTCCCCTATCAGGCTTAGAATGGTTAATCAGCAAGTTGTCGGCCCATTTGGACGATTGGAGCATGTCCCTGTGGACATCGACAGAGTTAGGACCTTTGCAGATTTTGAGGTAATTGAAATTGTTGATGATAGCTGCCCTTACCCTACATTGCTAGGAATTGATTAGGCCTTCGACAAATCTATTGTTGTTGATTTAAAGAAAAGAGACATGAAATTTGAAAGAGTTGGCCTTAGGGTCATTGCACTCTTAGACCCAGATGAGGGTCTATTATATACAGAGCTCATCAAAGAAGAAGACCATGCATATGATCTGGAAAACATATATAAGCTAACAGCCAGATAGCAAGATTATATCAACCCTACTATCGTTGAAAATCTAAGTTGGCGAAGTGACAGTGTGTGTTCATCAGATTCAGAAGAAGCGTTGGAGAATTGGCAGAACCAGATGTATGAAGTATCCACAAGAAGATGTGCTCGACTGAAAAGAGAAGTTCGTTGGATTGGTACCACAATGAGTAACTTGCCTACCTTTGATGGTCTAAACCCTTTAGAAGCCTTCCTCTCAGAGTTTGAAACAAGTGCACCAGAAAAATAGAGGTTGTTGGCTATGGATGAGGCCCTGAAAAATACACCAGCAAGATGGTGGGGGATGCACAAAGGAAACATCACAGACTGGACACAATGTCAAACATTGATGATAGTGTGGTTCTCCGCACAAGTAGGAAGTTGCTAAGTGAGGTACACATGTCGAAGTTTCCCAAAGGACCATGTGTGAAGCTGTGAAGAAGCCTGGAGTGACATTCCTCGAGAATGATGGGTGCACAAATTCATTACCACTCTATACACGATCCCTATCAATTGGTACCTTAAGGCGGAGTTGTGCCTCATCACTTCAGATTGGGAAGGTATGATCCAGAATTTTGTAACCAAATTTTTGTTTGAAATTGAATTGCCTTCAATTGATCAAGCACTACAGATTGTGAGGAAGAAAGTATTTAAGGAGGCATCTAGCCTCCCTTTGGATAAATAAGAGGAAAAATGGACTACGCCATTCCAGAAACTGCAAGGATGTTACAACATTAATGCCAACGCAGATGACGATCCAAGGAAGGCAAGCAACGCTGAGATAGAAGGCCACGGAGATGTGGAAGGACCAGGAGTTGAGTTTCCATTCATTGGATAGCCGATCAAGATAAAGAAGGTCAATATTGGGACAGAGGAGACACCAAATCTTGCCAATGTCGAAGATTATTGGGATGTTTCTACCACTGACAAGATTACAGAGTTATTTCACGAATATCAGGACTTGTTCCTGAATAAGTTCACTAATATGAAGGGAATAAAAGGACCTATGGGTGAGATGAGAATACCTTTGAAACCAAATGTGAATCCAGTCAAGCAAAGACCCTACAGATTGAACCTGAAATACAAGGAAAAAGTAAAGATTGAGATCTACAGAATGTTAGAAGCAGGGATTATTGAACCTGTCGAAGAGTCAGAATGGATCATCCCTATGGTGGTGCAAGAGAAGAAGACAGGAGAGATTAGGATCTATGTAGATCTCAAGAAGTTGAATGATGCTTGTTTGCATGATCCTTTCCCTACACCATTCACAGATGAAGTGTTGGATAATGTGGGAGGCCAGGAAGTATATTCTTTTACAGACGGATTTTTAGGATACCATCAGATCCGCATCGCCTAGGAGGACCCACACAAGACCACATTTTCCACATAATGGGGATCCTACCAATACACAGTGATGTCATTTGGACTGAAGAATGCCCCAGCCATCTTCTCCAGGGTGGTGGTCGAAGCATTCAAAGAATTTTTTCATAAATTTTTAGAAGCCTATTTTGATGACTGGACTATTTTTAGTTTGCTGAAAAATCACATTGAATGTCTAAGACCAATGTTGGACAAATGCAGGCAGTGTCAAATTCATTTAAATTTGAAGAAGTGCATCTTCTTCTCACCATTTGGAGTATTATTAGGACATATGTATGCAAGCAGGGATTGTTGGTTGATCCATCAAAAATTGCAATTATAGTCGACTTATCGCCTCCTACTTCAGTCAAACAACTGCGCACTGCTCTAGGACACACTAGCTATTACAGGAAATTTATCAAAGGATATGCTCATATTACTGCGCCAATGGAGAAGTTATTAAATAAATATTGTCAATTTGATTGGACAGACGAATGCCAGCAGAGCTTTGACACAATGAAACAGAAGATGGTTACAACACCCATTCTGGTTTTCCCAGATTGGAGAAAAGAATTCCATGTGCATGTCGATGTGTCTTCTATTGCATTAGGAGTAGTACTGGCACAACCTGGAGAAGGGGACATCGACCATCCATTAGAATTTTCCAGCAGAAACCTATCTGCAGCTAAAATCAATTACATTACTACAGAGAGAGAAGGACTAGCCATGGTGTACATGCTGCAAAAATTTTTCCACTATTTATTGGGAGGACACTTTAAAATGTTTACCGATCACTCCATGCTAAAGTACCTAGTCAACAAGCCAGTGTTGGGGGGGGGGGAATATGCATATGGCTTCTCTTGTTTCAAGAATATGATTTTGAGATCATAATTAAGCCAGGAAGAATGAACAAGGGACCCGACCACCTGTCGAGGTTGGAACATGGCGAAGAACCCACCAGTCTTCAAGATACACTATCAGATGCACAGTTGATCACCATTAGGAATATGGATGACCACTTCACAGACATATTTTGATTCCTGTCAACAGGAATGACTCCAAGTGAGTATACAATTCTTCAGAAGAAACAAGTAGTGGTGCGCGTTGCATACTTTTCACTGATAGTTGGTCAGCTCTATAAGATGGGACCTGAAGAGATACTAAGAAGATGTGTGATGGAGGCAGAGTGC
>ML777669.1:70345-89866 GCA_009831015.1 Picea engelmannii
TGGTGAAGCCCTGAAAAGGCGGGTCAAGTTGACCTAGGGTTTTGGTATATAGGGTTTTGGCACCTAGGTTTTGACCTAAGGCTATCAGTGAGGGATTTTAATGTATAAATAAAGGTCAAGAGGACCTGGGTGGAGTTAGTAAGTTGGTAGTTGTCAGTACTAGAGTTGGGCATTGATATTGATTGTTGTTGGTTGAGAGGTTATTGTATTGTGAGAGAAGGGAGTGTTGAGAGTGAGATCCTTCTGGTATTGTAATATCTTCAGCTGGGTGCGAAGATCAAGTCCTGTAGCTGGGTGCACAAGAAGGAGGGAGACAGAGAGAATAAGAGAGAAGATATGTTGACTAAGAGCGTAGATCAGAACTATAATCTTTATCTTAATATATCATAAGCACAATTATGTGGATGTATCCCTAGATAGAGGGTGAACCACATATATTTTGTGTCATATGTGTGATTGATGCTTGGATCTTTGTCATTGTTATATTGTTATTTTCATTTTTGTGTTAGATCAGATTGATAGCTACGCAGAATAGATCTAGTTGATAAGAGATATATGAATGTTGCCTTGTTGTTGTATCAAGCTCCACTTGATATTCCCCTAGTTGTAGACATCACTATCCTACAACCCCCCTCTTAGCTTCTTCGCGTGAGACTGCATCTGCTTCGCAGGTGCTTCTGAAATGGCCAGTAGCTAGGGCTTGTTGGTGCGCTCTTGGAGTGAACCCTAGGTCTGCCCCTGTGCCAACAGAATTGTTTCTTTACAGTTTGTGATTTTTAATAAGGATAACATAACAAGGAAATAAAGAGAATCAAAAGTATATGAAGGCATTGGTCAGCAGTTCTTAAAGATTAATCATGAAAATTTACCCCCAGAAAGAGCCAATGTTAGTCCCTTACCTTGTTTTTTACTGATTGGGTGTCCCTAGTCCCTATCCTACCCATTTTCCATGATTTTCTATTAAAAATTGGTTTTTACCTCTTGGCTTGGAAGCTTATTTTTCAATCTTTTAGGCACATTTTAAATTATTTTGAGGTTTTGAAATATTAGGATTTGATATCAAATTTTTTTGTCACGTCACTTGTCGTTTCATTATTTGAATTTTAAAATTTTTCCAAGTTAGAAAAGGCATTTCAAGAATAGCGTTATTCCTGCAGCACCGAGAATAATCATTGTTTTGCATGTGCCACCCTGCCCAGATCTTGTCCTAACGTCTTAAATAATTATTATAGGATATGCACACCTCTTTTTTATCTATTTCAGGATGTTATTTGTATGATAACATCTATATTCAGAGGATTGATCTATAGTCACCACCTCGACATCAAATCAAAATGTCCGATTATCATGAATGAAAGCGTTATCTATCTATTTTAGCATGTCTGTCGTTCTACATAAGTTTTGCAGGTAAAGAGATAACTTCTAGTTTTTAACAGCTCTTTGGAATTGAAGATTAAACTCTTGATCTTCTCATAATTGTCTATAGGATCATATCAGTGATATGGTACCCAAAAAGAGTGGCCAGATAATCAGATTGGAGCCTGAAGGTACATAATTGCTCGAAGAATTTCCTTAGATGGATCAGAAATTCAAGGATGTTGGTTGGTTCAATTTTTTCTCCACATTCCAGGGACATGACAAACAGATATATATGGAATTTGCACAGAATTTCAATGGCTTTGAATCTATGGTTGGAAAAATTCTAATGCACATGACAGAACATTCCATTGCTAAATCTTGTAGGTTACCAATATATGGGGAAAGATGGTAGAAGAAGGAAAATGTAGTCATGGAGTTTTTGAATCAGTTTCTAATTCCAGATAAGCAAAACCCTAACTAGAGCAAGGGTATACCACATAGCTAGGTAAGGAAAGAATGGAAAACTGCCTTGTTGATTATCCACAGGTGCATTACATGTGAAGGAATGTTTTCTCTGGTCCATCTATATCATATTAGACTGTTGATTCATGTAAATGGTGATTACCCTCTTAACTTACCCTATTTTCTATTAAAATGTTTATCCAAGATGTCTAAGAGGATCCAGTCCCATCCTGCTATAGAAAAAAATAGTATTTTTCATCAAGGTTTGATTAGAACATTAGTATTCTTCTCCTTAAATGAAGTCCAGAGGTCTTGGGACTGGTTGATCCAGTCATTAAAACCTAACCCACAGTCAACTAAATCTAAAACTGTCAAGGGAAACAAACCTGTAAAAGAGAAACAAACCTCTCAAGCCACTGAAGTTTTAATGAAAGAAGATTCCCCTCCAACTAGGGTAACTTGTGCTGGCAAGAAAAAATTACAATCCAAGCAAGCTATTGGTGATTTTCCTATGGGTAAATTTGATGAGAAAGGTACTACTAGTTGAGGTAAGAAACCTAAAATGAATGAAGAGACTGACACCTATCTTGATCCAAATATAAAAAGGGAATATGATGAATATGAATATTATACCACAAGTCCAGTTCAAACTCTAGTCAAAAAAAAGAAACAATCTTCAGGTAAGAAGACTGCAAAAGGTAAAAAATAGAGTAAAAAGAAAACACCTATACCTAAATTCCCTAGAAGGAATTCTACGAGAGTTACGAATAAATTTAGACTAAATTCAAAAGAAATGTTTCATGCTTCCATCAAGAAGGAGAATCTCATAATCATAGAAGATAATTCAGAGGATTCTAAAAAGGAGATAAAAAAAAAGGCAATGGCATCTTCTTTACACAGGACAAAGAAGGAATCTGAGGACCAGAAGAAGAAACAAGAAAAGGGAAAGAAGATTGCACAGTACTCCAGAAGACCTGTGACCAGAGAAACTACAAAATTAGCTTCAGTATCTAAATATGTATTTAAGGGCACAGATGCAATTTATGATGACAGAAGTGATCTTTTTCCAGAACTTGACCAACTCCAATACCTTCCAAAAACTAGAGACTCTAACAACACTGAAGAAGAAGACTTTAGTTTTGGGCTATCTTCAAAATATGTAATTAAATTAAGAAAACCCCAAGCTTCTATAGATCTGAACTTACCTGCCCTTGTAGAGGAATATCCATAATTCAAAATTGAAGGAGTATGATTAAGCAATTGAAGAAAGAGAAATCTTTTGTTGAGCAATGGAATGCTAAACAGCAAGAAAAGAGACAAGATTTCAAAAGGAAGAGGAAAGAGCAGAAGACATTGCTTAAAGAGGTAAGAGAATCCAATATAAGGTTATATTGGCATAATGGTGTGCTAACAACCAAGCTTAAAAAGAGAGGCATCAGGGCTACTGCAGTTATCATACCATGATAATTCAAGGAGACAATGCCTCAGTTTTGATTGTTCGATGCTATTACTCGGAAAGTAAAGATGAGAAGTTTGGTTCATAATGCTTGGTTTAGATGAAACTTTTTGGTATCTCAGATGGAGCAACTCAGCAAGATAGTGTTCCTACTTTTGTGGGATTTGCCATTTTTTGTAAAATTGTTTCCTAATCTATAATCGGATTGGTTGTTGAGCCTACTACAATATAGGCATTAAAAGTGCTTTTTTGAGATTATTTTCCTACGAAATAGTCATTGACATGATCCTATTGTAAAATTGTAAACTAGAAAATAGGATCTACATGAATCCTATGTGTACCTTAAATAGACATAGGAAAGATTGTATAGCGGTTGATTAGTTGGGCATTCAAGGACCTTTTTTGTAAAAATCCATTGTAAGACAAGATTATATTCCATATTGATACTAAATGGCAAAGGCATCTTTATGGTCAGATCCTCTTTCATATCTTATTCTATTTATTTTCTTACTTGAATTCATTTATTTTGTTTCAATGCATATGATTTCTTGATTTTAAGTAACACGGTGAACATTTTGTTGTTTTTGTTTATAATCAAGATTGTTTTCAAGTACATTTTCTTGTTTCTTAATAATATTTTGAAATAAGAAATCCATATGTGAGTTGACAAACTAGATACTCCCATACATTCCCTTCTTTATTTACCTTACTTTATGATCTATTAAGGTGACTACCATTTACTAAATCAGTGGGATGTTTACTTGCTTTTACATTTGAGTTATGTGTTTATTTTGAATCCTTGAACCATCTTTCAACCTTTTTCTAAAAACATGTTCAGAAAACCCTTTAAAATACCATTGCAATAACCTGATGATGCCCTAGCTTTCCCTCTTATGGTCAAGTGCAACTTTAGGGACTAACATAACCTACAATGCAATAAAAAAAAAACATGTAATCCGCATACATACCCGTAGAAAATTCAAATGGTTGTGTGATTTCAACAAAAACAAATGTATTTCTATGGTGGAGCAACATCAAAGAGGTGGCCCATATAAAGAAGGCATATTCACACCCAAAATAACATCCCTTGCCATAGACAAATCATCTTCCTTCAAAATCCATGGGACATAACCTTCTTTAAATATACCAAGTGGGATCAAACTCTTCTCTACTTGTCAATTTTTCTCTTTAGTATTCAAAGCAATAAAAGGTCTCTTAACACCCAACCTATGTGTCAAAAATAAAATTATGATATGTTCCTCCATAAAGAATATGAAACATTTTTCAATATATTCATGGGATCTAGTAAGTGGACAAGCTCAAGAGACTCCCAATATGAATATCATATAATAAAAATTTCCTTTTCATCCCAATGGGGATTTTCTCAATGTAGATGCTGAAAAAATTAGGTTCATCAAATATAGATCCCCCATTTGCATTGAAAAATTCTAGAAGTTCCTTCTTCTTTGTTTCATATGCCTTGAGCTAGTATGTCAATTTCATTGTTTCAAGTCTTCAAGTTCTCTTTGGCTTACCATTGAAATAAAATGCTTCTCTTCTATGAGGGTGGTCTTTTAGGAGGAATAACCCTTAGTTTCCATACATTGGCTTTCATAGGTCATCAAACTATGTATCCTTTATAGAAGGTCCACAACATTTACATCTGTGATACCCTTTTGCTATAAGACTTGCAATGTTATAGTATACAAAATATGTGAGCATTAAAGAAGATAGATGCTACCTCTTTGAATTGTGTTTTTTTTTAAATCAATTATGCCAAATAACTCAATGGATATAAACAAATCAATCAGCATGCATACTAGAGAAAAATCCTAGTCCTATATAATCATGCACAATGTACATGCATATGCATACAACATACAAGACCTCTCAATCGAGATGGGTCTTGATACAACATATCCATGTATAGCTTCCCATAATTGTTTCAATTCATCAATTAATGGTTGGAGGTAGGCACTCATTCTCTTTACTTATCTTCTACCAAGAACTATAAGATCCAACATAAGATGTTCATTCTTCATGGATAACCATAGCGGGAAATTGTTATTGATTACTACCATGAGCCAAATATAATAATTGTTGTTTGGGGGGGAATATGAGTTAAATCCACCTATGGCTATGCTCAATTAAAGGCCTCATATACCATCCTTGAATTTATCTAGACATGTATCCTTTATATGCTTCATAGCTATTGAATCTATTGGATATGCATAAGTATTGGCTCACTTATATGTAATACATGCCACCCCTGAAACATGGATAATTCTTTACAACGAAAGATCCTTTGAATCATTGGGGTTATAGGCATGTGCCTCAATATATTATGAAGAGGAATATTTTTACCCTTTCTTCATTTTCAATACCTGTCATGCCCACATTCTAGACATTTCAATTTGTCTATGTACTCACCTCTGTAAATAACACAATTATTCAAACAAGCATTATATGATACTTACTTGACACCTAACATTTTCAACAATTACTTTGCCTCTTCGTTGTTTCCAAGGAGGACGTTATCACTTAGAAGTATCTTATCTTTTAGAAACCTACAATTAGAAGGAAATATAAATGTACATTGTCTTTAAGTACACATAGATTCCCTTTTCATTGTTGATTATGTGACAAGATTCATTCAAATATAGGGAACTTAATACTTGTCTACCTTAGTAGTGTCAAGAAAAACACATCTAGCATACCATACATTACTTTCAAGTTGTACACTAGCATGGTTGTCCCTAATTGGGTAGATCTTAAACCATGTCCAAACATAGGGGTGGTGGAAGAATATTTCAAGATTTCAAAGAAGGTAGCAATGCTATGAGTATTACCCTCAAACTCCTCTTTATAGAATACATTTCATCCAAGCCACAGGTATCATATAAGAAATCATCCATACCAACTTTTGTATTTTCCTTTTTTTCCCCGACATTTGATAAATCAATATTGCTATAGATGTCATGAGGACGTTGTCGAAATTGAGTTCGTGGTTGATCCAACCATGCTTTCTATGCTACCTCTTTGAATTGTGTTTTTTTTGTGTCTTTCCCTTGAGTTGACATCATAGTGGAGTGCAATGGTAAATGATAGACATGTCGTTCATCATCTAAATTCTAATTGTAAAAATTTTGAACAATAAATCAATGATATTATAAAATGCAATCCATTTAGTATGCTCACACATACAACCAAACATTTATTAGAAGCATGGGAAAAAAAAATCAATACACGTGTAACCAACTTCGAAAAACAAATGTCGAATTAAGAAAGAAACTTACATTAATTCCATTGAAAATCCAAAAACACAATTTGTAAATGATCTATTTCTTATGCCCCAAGGGGATGTATAGAGGTATTCCCAATGCAAGCTACCTTTGATGAGTGGTCGATAGTCTACAAAGTTAGTTTATTAATAACTTGTCACCAAGAGACATACTATGTATTGCATTCACGACAACAAATATTGATGTCTTCATTTTCATAAAGAACTCTTTGTCAATGGAATGTTCCTCGAATGAACAATTTGCACTGAATGATGTTTGGATTTATGTCAGATCAGTACTTTCGGTGGGATTAAATTTCAGTTCCAATACTAGGATCCAAGGTGTATAATGAGAACCTATAGCTATTTCTTAACCTTGCAATGTTTCAATGGGTGTGTGGATGACAACCAACATGTAACAATTTATTCCTATCATTTTTTTTGTAAGGATGATCACTCATGCACATACCATATATGGAAAATGATATGTTTGTATTTAATTAAATATACAAATAATTAGAACGACTATAACGAGGACCAAAAAATGGCATAAGTGATACTAAATGTTTGGAAGGAACAAACACATGTAAAAGAATAAACAACCCAATATTACAACATCTATTTTAGACTTGAAAATCATGTAATTATTACCGTAAAGGAGAATTTTATCCCAACATTGGGAATAGACAAGGAAGATAGTCAAGTGCCATACAAATCATGATTGTAACAAGTTTGGTATTTACTTTGAATTTTGACAATAAGAGAGAAGTTTGTGTTTCCCTCTAACAATTGAACATGTTGATGTTTGGACAACATTGGGAAGACATTCTCTTAGATTAATAATTAATAATTAATAATACAATTATTGATTATTAAATACTATATATAATAAGTAAATGATAATAATAAATAGTTATTGATTATCCAAGGGGCGCATCCTTTTATGGATGGTCACCATATGTTCTCTATATATGGAACACTCATCATTGTAATAATATATCAATCATATCTCATATGAAGAAAAACAACATGGTATCAGAGGGGGACTCGGCTTGACTCCTTCATAAGAGGGCCCGGGAAAATGAGAGTAGAGTAAAATTTTGGGTGTTAAATTTATCGGGTTGTTACAATATCTATGTACAACATATTTACTTTTTACTCCTACCTAAATTATAGAAAGAATTCCATAAATTATGGTGGGCAGTAATTTCTAGTAAAAATGTGTAATTACTTAAATATGAGGAATGTACTGCATATTTACTTCTACCTATATTTATGCAAAGAATCGCATGAATTATGGAGGAACAATTTAACAAAGTCAAATACTATGAGGATGGATTATAACCAAATTGATCTTTGGGTAGTTATGGGAGGTATTCTCCAACTATTTATAAGAAAGAAAATTTAATTTAATTTTCAAAGAGACGTGTCTTTTTGGATCAATCTAATATTACTATTAAAAGACACTTGAAATACACAATAATAGACAAACATATTTTTTCTCTCTCACACATGGGAAGTGATCTAAGGAAGATACCAAACTTTCTAAGAAGTTGTAATTTTTTGAGTTACTTAGTGATGTTCTATAGTTTACTAAAGTAATATCATATATCATTGGAATTAATTACCACTTGCGGAAAATTGTTCTTATCTAATTTAACACTAGAAAATCAACATGGTTAGCCATGTGACATTGATTATATGATGGATGTGTTTTGGTCACAGTAGAAGACGTATCATTTGGAGGGTCACTTTATATAGTTGTGCACAAGATAAATTGATCTCCTCTAGGAGATTCTTTTTGTTGTTCTTGTTTCTTGTTCCAAGCAGGTCACGTGTAATAGCTCTGAGAAGGAGCCATAATGATGGTCGCAGGAGGCAGACATGGAGGGAAATACCTTCCAACATGATATGAAGGAGTGACATTTCCAAACATGATGCTCAAAGATAGGAAGTCTCTAGGTGCAACGTACCTCCCAAGACGGGACCATGACAAATAGCAGAGATAGTTCTAGTGATCATGGATACAGCTAGTCAAGACCGACTGTAGCACAACTATGGTGATAGATCAAAGTAGAGAAAACTTTAATACATCTAGAGGGAGAAGATATTGAGTTATCACCAAATAATGAGGAAGATATATCTTCAATGTCATAGGGAGTAAAGACAAAGGAGGAGTCACATCCAACTCTAGAGGGAGTGTTGATGTTTGAGGAAACATCATGAGACATTATCCCTAGACGGTCTTGTGTAGAGTACTAGGGAGGAATGTAGAGTTCATCCTGACATGCCTCATGTGGTGAGATGAAGGAACCAAGACATTGGTTTTACAAGGAAACATCGATATGTCTTGTGAGACATTTGTTCCATGAGGGAACCTCGATATGTCTTAGACATTAGTTTCATGAGGAAACCTCTATATGTAAAATATGGTACAATATGACATTACCTTTCAGAGGGAGACAGTTGAGCCTATTGGTCAAATTATTCTCATTTATCATGTAGCTCCAGTTAATGTTCCCTGAGATATTGCAATAGGTCGGAAGAGACCTGCATGGGCTCGTCAGACTCTGCAGGAGAAAGAAGGACATGCAAATCCTCGTGGTACCTTATAAGTGAGAAAGATACCACAAATATATTTGTGTTATGTCGCATCTATGAGCCACATCATTCATTTTGAGCCTTCATGTTATGAGGAAGAAACTATTCATCTAGTATGGAGAGATGTCATGATGAAGGAGTATCAGTCCATCATGAAGAATGATGTGTGGGGATATTATTCCAAGACCTAAGGGAAAGTCTGTAGTGAATTCCAAATGGATATATAATATTAAACACAGAGTTGACGGGAGCATCAAGAGGCACAAAATGAGATTTGTTGCTAGAGGATTCTCTCAGGTGGAGGGAATAGATTATGAGGAGACATGTGCTCATGTTGATCAATACACTTCTATCTGGATGATTATTTCCCCTGCAAAATCCATGGGTTGGAGAGTACATCAGATGGATGTGAAGACATCCTTTCTCAATGGAGATATTGAGGAAGAAGTATACATCGAGCATCCAGATGGTTTTTTGATACATGAGAAGGAGTCACATGTGTGCAAGTTGAAGAAGGCCCTGTATGGACTCAAGAAGGAACCTCGAGCTTGGTATGCAAGGATTGATGGACACCTGATGAGTTTTCAGAAGAAAAAAAATCTATCCCACCTTGTACTACAAGACTTTTAATGGTGAGTCCTTAATTTTGGTCCTCTACGTTGATGATTTATTCCTCACTGGTGTAGAGAGCCTTATTATTGAATGCAAGTATTTGTTGGCCTCTGAGTTTGAGATGAAGGGCATTGGTATGATTCATTACTTCTTGGGACTAGAGGTGTGGCAGAGAACTAATGATATCTTCCTAAGTCAATGGAAGTACATAGTTGAGATATTGAAGAAGTTTGGGATGCTAAATTGGAAGCCTATGGCTACACCAATGGTGACGAATCTGAAGAAACTAAGTGTGTCTTCTTTCAATTTTGATGAAATTGATATGACTCTATACAGACAGCTGATTGGATCATTGATGTATCTAGTTAACACCAGACCATATATTTGTTATGCAGTTAGTACACTTAACCAGTTTATGATTCAGCAGAGATAGAAACACTAGATTGTTGTGAAGCATGTGTTGAGATACCTGCAAGGCATAGTTGGACATGGTCTTAGATATACTTCCAGTATTGACATGAGATTGTAGGGATATACTGAATTTGATTGGGAAGGGAGTGCAGTTGACAGGATGAGCACCTATGGGTGTTACTTCTCTTTGGGATCTGCCATGGTTTCCTGGTGTAGTAGGAAACAGACTTATGTGGCCTTGAGCACCACAGAAGCAGAGTACATTGCATTGAGTGTGACAGTCTATGAAGCAGTGTGGATTTGCAATCTCCTTGCAGATTTATTTGGACATGTGTTGGATTCCACTATTATTCTGAGACATGGTGCAGAGGAAGGAAGTATTGGTGCAATACCTTCCTACAGATGAGCAGTTTGTTGATGTTCTTACCAAACCAAGGTGAAGTTTAATTACTTTCTTGACAGACTTGGAGTGGCAAAGAATGGATTCTTGATGTTTGCATCTTCCTGAGACATTCTCCAGACCATACTCCTCTATGAATGAGTTGAGTTGATCTGTGAGGACACTTATCCAAGAAGGATAAGTGGGTTTGGGATTATTCAAGAAGGGATAAGTGTGTCGATCTGTGAGGACACTTATCTAAGAAGCGATAGCCCAAGGTCCCTTATGGAGAGCACATGAGGACATGTCCCGTGTGGACAGAACGTGAGTACATGTCAAGGGAGTTTACCTTGATGTCACACACTATGGGGAGTTGACCCTAGTTTTTCTAGAGGGAGTAGCCTATAGAAGTCCACATGGGAGTGCCATGTGTGATAGAAATTCTCCAGATCATACTCCTCTATGAATTGAGTTGATTTGATCTGTGAGGACACTTATCTTAGAAGGGATAAGTGGGTTTGGGCTTATAGCCCAATGTCCCTTGTGGAGAGCACATGAGGACACATCCTTTGTGGAGATAACATGAGGACATGTCAAATGATTTTACCTTGATGTCACACACTATGGGGAGTTGACCCTAGTGTTTCTAGAGGGAGTAGCCTCTAGAAGTCCACATGGGAGTGCCATGTGTGACATACCTTTTGCGACTATAATGATTGTGTACCACTGGCGGAGATTGTGTGCCTCTGGACAATAGTTGTGTACTACTACAATGGTTGTGTACCACTAGTAGTGATTGTGTGTCACTAGACAGTAGTTGTGTGCTACTAGCAATGGTTGTGTACCATTGGATATTAGTTGTGTACTACTGTGGAAAGATACCTCCCTAGCTAAGAGGGAGTGTTGATGTTTTATCATCGGGTGGATCTTCTCCTAGATTGGGTTGCAGACCAAGGGAGATAGGATACATTTATCATAAAGGTGCACTTGTGGTAAATGGGCCCAGGCGTATTCCTTCCTTGATCATGAAAATGAATAATATGGATTTGAGGTGCTTGAAGTTATTTGCACGTGTCAGTTAGCATCAGGTTGACGTTCCCTCATAGGTGTGTACCTAGGGTGAAATATCATGGTGTGGCCTTTGTCCTATTCATGGTGATTTGACAAGGAATGATAAAGACTCAAGATGATATATGATATTACATGTGGACCCAGAGTGAGCCTGATCTCAGAGAGAGTCAATTGGCTCAAAAGGAGTTTCTCCTCAGTTCAGGTGGGAGAGACATGTCTCCCAAGACTATCAGGAAAGTGTCATCAGTTTAGGGTGAAGTTTGTATACTTCAGAGAAAAGATTGGCATGACGCAGAATGTCTCCCTCGTTGAGAGGGTGTTGATGTTTGGACAACATCAGGAAGACATTCTCTTAGATTAATAATTAATAATACAATTATTGATTATTAAATACTATATATATAATAAGTAAAGGATAATGATAAATATTTATTGATTATCCAAGGGACGCATCCTTTCATGGATGGTCACCATATGTTCTCTATATATGGAACACTCATCATTGTAATAATATATTGATCATATCTCATATGAAGAAAAACAACAGAACAGACCTTGGTGTGTGCTTGGACATTATTTATCTTAGGTCATACAACGTTTTGGACCTCCTATTAGAGATTTTTTAGGTGGCATTAATACCTTACTTTATCTCACTATAAATCTCGATTGATTCAACAAAAGAAGATAGGTTGTTCAATTTCAAACAAAACACAATTGATTTGTCTTCCTACTTTTTCAAATAACGAGCATATGAAGTGTTCCTACATGTATTTTCTATGTCACCTATCAAATACTTGACAACAACGAGAGATATCAAACCATGAACTTGGGGTAGTTGGTCATTAAGATAATGGAACAATATAACACACCAAGGTTTCACCTTCAACTCTTTACATTTTGAAAAACCGCATACTACTACAGTGTCATAAACGAGATCCAATTCATGGTGAAGTAATACCATTGGCCTAGGATGGTTGTTGGAAGATGACATGTTATAATTGGCAATGTAAAGTGTCTCTTCATTTCCAGGTACAATCTACATGCAATATATTGCTTTAAATCAAAAATTGCAACATTGTTTATGGATTGGATTGGTGGAATATCATGTGCTTACAAACTCGATCTCGAATCAAGATCCTACAAAAGTCAATGCATAATTATCCAAATGCATGTGCAAAAACAATGGATATTTAATCAAATAATCAAAATATAAATAAAATATGGACTTACTACAAAGGGAAAGGGAGAACTTGGTGAATTAGGAATGATATGAAATGAGAAATCTAAAGAATAGGCCATTTAATATTACCACTTTATTTTTTTCTTGCAATTGTGTCAAAGCCACAATCAATATGTGTTTTCATTCTTAAAAGAAAGTGTGGGAATCATGAAAAATTCTAACTTCCATCATACTTTGAAGGAGTATTTTAAGTAATAAATGTTTATAGTTATATTAAGCACATCAATGTGATCATTGGCATAAAACACACCATTGTTATTTATTGTATCACACACCAAAAAAACATGTGGTAAACCCTTTGCAAAGAAAAACCTCCTCAAAGTACAATTCATGGAGGTTTACAATACCATTTTCACTGAAATATTTTACTCTGGTGTGTCTATTGTCTTATAACACATCAGTTCACTTAATACTAAAATATACACATGTCAAAAAAAATAAAAAAAATAATGTCTTTTTTAATCAATGCATCGAAATAGGAAACCCACAAAAAAGTGAGTTTTTCATTTTCGTAAAGTGAGTGAAAAAAACTCTAGTCCATTGTTGTGCCAAAATTCAGAGGGGAGACTTATGCAAGAAACATTTACCATGTATGAAATCATATTGGATAGATTTTTTGAAGAGTGGAATTCATAAGGGGTCACCATGGGTCGCATACAAATCTATAGAGGAGAAATTTTAGGTGCGTCACTTCATTCTCTTCATCTCAGTAAATTTTCTCTCAATTGATTCACAGATTCCGTAAATTTTGATTTACTTATACTATTCATATTTATAGTGCATTTTAACAAAACAAAATCATTTAAGACTCACCTTCAATACTACAAACTCTAGCTTTTTTGTTATTTCCCTCTAGTTTTTTGTTCTTGAAAACAATAATAGTATGCTTTTAGTTTCTTTACTCTCACGATGATATTTATTTTTGGGGGGCTTAGGGTATTTGTCGATTGGGGTGTTTGTTTGTCTCAATAATATTTTTTATGTAAATAATATCTTAATAGATCTGAGCCCTTCATTGCCTCTGATTCCAACTGTATCCTTGTTAGTTTCTTTTTAATGTTTATAGCTTGTGTGGTGCACATTATACAATACAGACACATTGTTGTGTTTAGTATTTTATAACACATCACTTGGCACAAAATCCTACAAGAATCTCCATGTGAGGGTTTTGTATATTTGTGTAGTAGGCTACATGGTGCTCCTTACAAACATAAAATGTACTAGTGTGTATTATTGTGCCATATGCACCAGTGTGCATCACCGTATAAAAGTGCACCACTCAAGCCGAAAACATTTTAGAAGCTTGTGATAGTTTTAAGTTGAAATCATTTACTTACTTTGGAAAACATATTTCATAATTTGAATATTACATTATGCAAGGATTTTGCTGATGGAAGATTGTCGATAGAAGATCAGAGGAAAAAAAAATGTTGCAATAAGGATGAAGGAATCACATCCCAAGAATAGAAAAAGGAAAGTTACTTAAATTGTTAATATATTTTGAATTATGTGTGGGTTTAAATGATGTGTGTCATGTAGAGAAAAAACTTGAAAACAGTTGAGAAGATTATTCATCATCAAAGTGGGAAAAAGCACAAAAGTTTTATGAAAATGTTGCAAACATGGAAAGGTGGATCAAAAATGCTCAAAATGGTGATTTTCTTTGATTTTTTTTACTAATAATGTACTTCTTAACAATAATAGCTAACATGTTTCAAACATTTGATTTTATATATGTCAAATCATTATACAAGGAACCTTGAGGAGGGAAGATAAGGCTCTCCTAAGAAGAAAAAAATTACAACGGATGTACATGATGATGAATTGGTGCTTAATTCATCTAGTGTGGTGTTGGAAGTTAATGACAAGGGGAAAATATTTTATAATACAATGAGGGATATAGTGGAAATAAAGTAATAACATCATTTCACTTATAGCACAAAAATCAATCCAATGAATCCAAGAACCAAGTTATCTTTAAACTTGCAATTGAAAATTCATAAAATAACAAAAATTAACCATTTAGAAAGTATTATTGCTAAACATTTTTTTCTATAAAAAGTATATACTAGTCCAAAAGATTACTAGATTAATATTCTTGTTATTTTTATTGTTCTTCTTGATTTTCATGAAGATTAAGAAAACTAAATATGCCAAATGAGATGATATGCTAAACATGTTGGTAGGGATCTACAAAACATTGTACAAGCTAGATGATCAAAAACCTAAAAATAATTGAATTGTAGGAAGAGCTACCCAAAAAAAGAATGCATCAAATGCATGTAGTCACGAATTTTTTTTATATGTGTAATTAATGATTTTTATCACATGAAATATTCATTTTCAATTATTTTGTTTTGCAAAAAATAAAACAAAATGGAACCCATTCATCACATAGGATGGGACAAGAAAGCAAAAATGGGTTGATCACAAAGTTTATTAGTATTTGCCTTTTCTTTACTTAACATTTCATACTTGTTGTGTTTTATATTTTAATTAATTTACATTATCCATGGATGTTTTCTACAATGTGCTAATGTGCAAAGAAAATCCAACCCACCATTTGATTGGCATTGGATTAAGGATGAGTTGTGAGTATATGTTGGAGTATCAATAGCTAGTTGGAAAAATTGGAAGTATCTATATTGTTTTACATTGCCTATTTATAAATATTGGAATAACAATAAATTTGTATTATATATAAATATTTTCATGGTGTATAAAACTCGCAAGAAACAAAATGTGGAGTGGAGCCAATAGAGGATATGTTGCAAGATGGTATGATGCACGACTTCAAAAGAATGTGTATTGTTCATGAAACACTCATTGCTATTGTAATTTTAATGATTCTTGCAATCATGTATATTATACTATAAATGTAGTATACTAATTACACTTTATTTATATGTTTTTAGATGGAAGATGGAAAAGTTGAACAAAATCAAGCTAATCAAAAAAACAATGTGAATAACAAAAGTATAACATTGTGTGCAAGTGATGAAGAAATTAGGAATGGAAGCAGCTCTAACACTGACAACGGCTCGAGTGATGATTGATGATCAATATAATTGAATGTTACAAGTTTATATTTTTGAATGTTTTCTTGTTAAAATTGAGATTTTGTTTAATGTGGACCTATATATTGTCCCATTTGATATGACGATGGGTTGCCAATAATTGTAACAATTATATTTTGACATTTCATTTATCACAAACCTTTATGTTGTCCCATTTTGTATGTTGAATGGTTCCTTATTCTTAAATAATACAATGGGTTTCTTACTCTATTGCACTACATGTTTTTGTAAAGTGTTATGTGAACAATTAAAATATATGCATCATTTACATTATTAAAATGAATAGATATGTGATTAGATGACTTTTCTTCCAAATAATAAAAAATAAAAAACTAACATAAAAACAATATATATATATATATATATATAATTGTCAATCATTGAAAAAAAGATACATTTTGTAGATGCCTTAAGCATTTGGAGAGAGGTATTATAATCATCATTTTGATTATACAAAGAAGTGATCCTATAATATGGATTGTTATAGATTGCCTACAAAGAAAAAAAATTCCCTATATTGTGTCTCCTAACCAGATTTTCCATATAATAGTCTTACAAAAATACTCAAAACTAAGCATTTCATAAATGTATGTCCTACGCCGACATATCAATCATAAAAATATATCAATGCACTTTCTAGTGCATCCAGCCTTAGGAATTCATTTTTTATGTAGGTATGTCAAACAAATAATATATGTAGTGTACTTAAACTGAAGCAAAACAATCTCAAGCTTGATCGTTATGCTCAAATAAAGATATCATCAGATAATTGACTAGTTGTGAATTCATCATATAAATATGTTGAATTGGTGTTCCTAAAGAGTAACTCCATCCTTGATTTCAATTCATAACCATATACCTTCATCCAATTGTAACCCTTCCATTGACAATAGGTATGCTTCCATGTTAATCTCTCTATAGACATGTTAAAAAAAACTAAGTTAAATACTAACAAAAGTCTTTAAATTCATTGGAAATTGGGCTCAATTCCATGTTTTGTATTCTCCTTTTCTATCATCCATTTTAATTACAATCATTCAATGACTAAAAACCTTAATTTTTGGAGTACTTCAATTTCAAGCTACCAGTTTTAAGAGAATTTTTAAAGCAAGAATTTCTACAAAATTATTCAACCCTTTGATCCATAATCGAGTGAATTATATCCCACTCACTTCACCAACATGGATCGTCTATCGAAATAAATTATGATCTTTGTTCCCAGTATTCATAATGGCTACAATTCTTATGCTATATGTGTAACCTCTACCCTATACAAAGAACTATGCTCTTTTGATGGATGTGAGGATGTTAATATGCTAACTAATGGTCCATTTTTGTCTAGGGTAACCTTTCTAGTTACTTTCTTATAGTGGCCAACAAGTCTACTCTATATTTAGGTCTAGTTTTGAACGTATGATTATACTGAAAGGGGGGTGAATTAGTTTAAGATACTTTTCTTACTTTAAATGAGCATTCATCAATCATTAATTAACTTTAATACAGTGAATTCATGTAAACTCAAATCACAGTACATAGAGTTTAATTTAGAAACCTTGTGGGAGAAAACCACAAAAACTTATCTTTATAAAAGCTTGTAGTCACCAACCTACTAGAGACACTAATCTCTTTAGCTAAGCACTAATTCAGTAAGACCTGTATAGGTATAAATCTAATATATTCATACATAGAGTACTTATGACTTCACATGCATGATTCATACTTCATGCATTTCACAGTATCATCATACCCTTAAATTTCATGCTTCGGCACCTCTTCTTGCTTCATACCCCAGACATAGCTTCAAAATCTAATCAAATTTATCCTTCATACCCTAGCGAACCTCATATCATCATTCCAAAAATACAATTCTAGACTACAACATCACAACCTCAAAACAACGCACTTTGAAACATCATAGACCTTAGTCCTTCATAGCACACCCTAAAACTACAATAAAACCCCTATTGTGCACCTTTTGACCCTAAGAATACTCCCCATATCCTCGTGTGCACCTCAGATATCTTTTGTACACTTGTACTTTCTCTTCTTACTTGGATACACTATAGTTTTTATGCATTCACTTATGGGACCGACTTGTAAAACTGGTCGGGCCAACCTATACTTTATCGTTAGGCCAACCTAACAGAATATTTCATATATATGCATTCCTAAGGAGTTAGAGGGAGTTCCATATACTATTGGAAAGGTATCGGAATAATATTTTCAACCATATATCCCATGCTCCCATTTGAGCTAATTCTTAAGAGTAAAAATGCATTCAAAGATAGGGTATCCAAATTGAGCATCAAAAATCCAAAAACGATGTTTCCAACAATCTCCATATTTCAATATTTATCTTGGACATCTGTAGTATCCCCCTATCTTTGATATCAATGAAAAAAATATTTCCAAAAATCTCCCCCTTTTTTGTTGATGGTAACCTTAGTCAATTATGTAATACTCCCCATGTCTGGAACTCTCCTTGTGTCTGTAATTCTTCCCTTGTCTGCAAATTCTCCCCCTTTGAAATTGATGGCAAAGGGTTACTCCCCTTCAGTTTTTTCTTCTCTTTACTGATTAGATGAGAGGATATCACTCCCAGATTTTTTCTGAGATATTCAAATGTGTCTCTGGGAATGGGTTTGGCAAACATATTTGAAACATGTTCTTTGGTGGAAATGTATTCCAGCTTGACACTTTACTCGGTTATATGTTCTCTTAGGAAGTGGTACTTGATGGGAATATTCTTCGTCTTTGAGTGCATAACGAGATTTTTTGAAATGTCGATTGCACTTGTGTTGTCACAAATGATTGAGATTGGTTGATCACATTCTACCTCGATATCCTTTAGTTTTTTCTTCATCCAGAGAATTTGTGTGCAACATGTTGTTGCTGAAATATATTCAACTTATGTTGAGGATAGAGAGATTGAAGTTTGCTTCTTACTCAACAATGATACTGGAAATTTTTCTAAAAAGAATGCTCCTCCACTAGTACTTTTGTTGTCATCAATACTTCCTACCCAATCTGCATATGTATATGTTTTTAGAGTGAATTCATTTATTATTGAATGCCACAAACCAAAGTCCAATGTGCCCTTCAGATATCTAAATATTATTTTTACTGCTTGCACATGTGTCTCCTTTGGTTCAGATTTAAATATTGCGACCAATCCTACAACTTGCATGATTTTTGGCCTTGATGTTGTCACATATAGTAGGTTACCAATCATTGATCAGTACAGTGTTTGATTTGCTTCTGGAGATTAATCATCTTTGTTCAATTTACATCCTATGATCATGGGTGTACTGATAGGTGCACAGTCTTCCATTCTAAATTTATTCAACATTTTCTTGATATATTTGGTCTAAGAAATGAATATGCCTTTGCTATATTGAGAAATATACAACCCTAGAAAGAATGACAATTCTCCAAGCATGGACATCTCAAATCATTTTTGCATTTCTTCTGCAAAATGTTGGCTCATTCTATCATCATTACTTCCAAATATTATATCATCCACATAAACCACAATGATTAATAGATTTCATTGTATCTTTTGACGTAAATATT
>ML777669.1:135235-154476 GCA_009831015.1 Picea engelmannii
TTTATTATTTACCTTTTAAAATCTCTTAAACCACTTTGACTACTTTGACCTTTTGGGGCTTCTAGATGACATATGAGGGTCCTCCAACTTCGTAAGGCCATAACTCTCAAACCGTGAGGAGTTATGTGGAGTTCCACATACCAAAAGAAATGGAATGACATGTACTATCCATATAGAATAGTATTATCTTAAAATATATCATAACTCATACCATTATCCATCAAACAAACTTGGGTCCATTACCCAAACTTGGGGTCTCCAACTTCTCATGGCCATAACTCTCTAACCATGAGGAGTTATGTGGTGTTCCACATACCACCAAAAATGGAATGACAAGCACTATCCTTCTAGGATAGTTTACCTAAAAAATTCATTGTCCTTCATATCATTATTCCACAATTAAGCATGGGTTCTCTTACTCCGCAAAGCGTCTTCCCGTGAGGGATTTCACCATAAGGGGACCACTTTGGAGTTCGTCCATATTTACTTCTTATCAACCATGACAAGACAATAATGAGTCATATTTACATCAAACAATGTTGGGTCCATTACCTAAACCTTTGTGTTGCGGGGATTTCTTCAAGGGTTGACATCAATGACAACCAACCTTAATCAACAAAGGAGTCTTCTTTCCATTATTTCTCTAGAAGTAATCTGGCTTGTGGCACATGGCTTGCTTCTCCATGCAATATGCCACATAATACCCTTTCTTCCTACAAAATGAGAATACCTTTGAGTACCAACAATTGGTATAACTATGGACTTTATTCCTACACCAATGTAAAACAAGGGATGTATGACCTTATGCATATCCATGGTTCTTCTTCCGCTTTTGGTTGATATGCTTATTGCTTCTTCTGAGTCATGGTGCAGGCTAAGTCTTTGATCTCTTCTCATCACTACCTTTCTGCAATCCACAACAAAAAGTTTGAGGTGGAAGTGGGTTTCCACCTTCATGTAATGTTTCTCTTTAGTATGATGAACATACCAACTCTGTCATGTATTTCACCTTCACAAAAGTGGTCTTCATGGTCATGGGATTTTTCCCTCTAACATCAAAACCTATGCCTTCATGATTGACCCTTGGGGCAACAAAACTTGGGCTTAGGATCCATTGACTTCTTTTTCATATCCCTTGTTCATCATATCTCATATGCCTTAATAGTCTTGAACCAATTCCCTTTTTATTTTTTTCAAAATCACCCAAGTTCTCTTGAGAAAGGTCTATGGAAGAGTATCTTACTTGGTTTGCCTTGGTCATGGTGCTATCTATTAGAATGTTGTGCTCATTTAACCATAGAAAATATCACAAAATTGTCATCCAACCATAGGCATGTAGCCACCCCCGAGCACCGTAACCTTTGACAGATAGAATGATTCTAGAAGCAACACTAGACCCAAAGGATAATAAAGAGAGAGAGAGAGAGCACACCTTTCTTCAAAGGTAGCATACCAAGCAGAAAGTCCCAAACCACAAACCAAGACTAGTACCCAACTACAATCGTTGCAACTGCACTCTTCCTCTATAATTGTGCACCAGTTTCTTGAGTGTGAGTGTGTTACCAAATGAGCACAAGCACCTTATATTTATACTAATCGAGCCAGGTGAACAAGTGTCTCTTCAAGCGGGGTCGACCTATCCTTTTATGCATATAATACATCAATATTACTTATTCTACTGAGTCAACTTGTCTTCCAAGGTTTTCACACATCTGTTTAGGTTTTCTCTTGCTTCCACAATATTCTATTATATTCAAAGGTTTATCCATGGAGGTTAATACCTCCTGCAGCTACCAAAACATCAACACTCCCTCGTAGCTAGGGATGTATTTAACCATGATGTTTCCTTTTGGTCTTCATAGCCTTGCTCTTTATGCCATGATCCTCTCGTCATGGTTACACAGGCCATGCTACTAGTAGAAACATTACGTCACACATGGCTACACCCATGTGGACCTTTCAATATCATCTAGGGGCCACAACCTGCTAAAGAACACTAGAGATACACCTTGTAGTGTGTTACCATCATCGTCATGGGCTACACCCGCATCACATGCTCACCCATGGCTACACCCATGTCATGAGTATCACCATTACTATCATCATTATCCATCCATCTCACATGGCTTAAGACCTACATGGTCTTTCATACCGATAGCTACATAGTTTATCTCATGATCACCCAGATCATATTACAAGCAACACCATCACATCCATACAGGTTATTGACTATGCCACTAGCATACCAGACCATCTCACTAGTGTAGAAACAACTCGGCATACCAGACCATCTCACTGGAGTAGCCTACATATTGACATAAATCCTACAACTCGGCACAAGGACTACAACTCGGCATGAATCCTACAACTTGGTATGAATCCTACAACTCGGCACAAGGCCTACAACTTGGTATGAAGCCTACAACTCGGCACAAGGCCTACAACTCGGTATAATGCCTAAAAATAGGCATGAAGCCTACAAATCGACACAAAGGCCTACAACTCGGCACGAATCCTACAAATCGGCACAAAGGCCTACAACTCGGCATAAAGGCCTACAACTCAGCACGAAGGCCTACAACTTGACACAGAGGCCTACAACTCGACACGAAGGACTACAAGATCCTTCTTTTTGAATTCTTCCATCAAATCCCTTTAACTGAGAGAATCCTCGAACCATGATTATGTCTACTGCATGTCCCTATGCATCCTACAAAGTGTCACGAAACCTTGCTTCTTCCTGATCATTAACTCCCTCTAATTCCTTTCAAGTATTTATTTTTTGTGGTAACCTTCCTGGAATACATAGGATAACCTGCCTGAAACATAAACAACAAGAGCAAAAAAAATTCCAATATAATAGCATTTTATATAAGAACATATCAATTTCATGGTAATTCACTATAGCATTACCAAGGTGTCTTGCCTGAGAACAAGAACAAGAAATATCTCCTAGAGGAGATGTTAGTTCATATTGAAATTAAGTACAATAAGCATTTATATTAGTAGTACATGCTACTAAGTATTCATTTTCTCCTAACATTAATAAAATCTAAAGGATTGCAATACTCACTTAAGCAACAATAATAAAAATATCAAACACGATCTGCAAACCTAGACTCTAGCTATTGTTCCGCTTGAGTTGCTTTTCTTATGAGACAAGTATTCTTTCCAACCTGGAGAGTGTGTTTTTCTATGAATATATTAGATCTGAGATCTTTCTGACTCTATGATTGCTTCTTGGACAAATATATTTTCTCTTTCCATAGATTCAGATCTGCATTAGTTGATTTTTATTGTTTCTCCTACTCCACGTTCATGTTCTTGGAAGATCCAAAAATCAAACTCTTCATCCTTTGACGCATGCTCTTCAGTCTGTGGTTCCATAATTTTTCCCTTTGTTCTTTGCAAGGATGATGTCAATCCTTGTCTTGCATGCTCTACCAAAAGACCATGCTTCTACTGTGCCACTCTTGTTTTATGGATGAAGTCATGATTGTCTTTGACTTTGACCTTGACCAGCAAACCTTGACTTTGACCCAAAAATTCAACTTTGATGTTTTTGATGGATAAGGGCACCAGGAGATGTGATGGGTTAGGGCACACCAGGATAACCAAAAATTAGTCCCAGTACTTCACAGAAAATTTCACTGCAACTGGTGTTGGCACTGCAATTGGTGATGCAACTGGCACTGCAACTGGTGTTGCAACTAGCACTATAACTGGCACTGCAAATGGTGTTGCAACTAGAACTGGAACTAGCACTGTAATTGGCACTGCAATTGGTGTTGCAACTGGCACTATAACTGGCATTGCAACTGGTGTTGCGAATGGCACTATAAATGGCACTACAATTGGTGTTGCAACTGGCACGAAGGAACTGCAACTGCAACTACAATTGTGCTACAACAAGTTTGACAGAGAGTTACAGATCTACCTTCCAGTGGTTATACTGTTTCGAAGGTGGTGTGGGCCCATAACCTATTATAATGTTGTGCCCGTTTAACCATAGACAATATCACAATATTGTCACCCAACCATAGGCATGCAGCCACCCCTAAGCACCACAACCTTTGACAAATAGAATGATTCCAGAAGTAGCACTAGACCCAAAGGATAACCAAGAGAGAGAGAGAGTGCACCTTTCTCCAAAGGTAGCGCACCAAGAAGAAAGTCCCAAACCACAGACCAAGGCCAGTACCCAGTTGCAGTCGTTGAAATGCACTATTCCTCTACACTTGCGCACCAATTTCTTGAGTGTGAGTGTGTTACCAAATGAGCTCAAGTGCCTTCTATTTATACTAATCTGGCCAGGTGAACAGGTGTCTCTTCAAGTAGGGACGACCTGTCCTTTTTGCATATAATACTTCAATATTACTTATTCTACTGAGATGACTTGTCTTACACGGTTTTCACACATCTATTTAGGTTTTCTCTTGCTTCCAAAATATTCTATTCTAGTCAAAGGTTTATCCATGGAGGTTAATACCTCTGGCAGCTACCAATATATCAACATTATCTTCAACAGTGGAAATGGAAGATGGCCTTGTTTCTCTATGCTCTTGGATAGTTGCTTGGAGATTTTACAATACCTCCTCCTTCTCTACCAACTCATGCTATAGTTGAGTCATCATCTGAGTGAATTTATTCTCTTTCCAATTGTCACACTATATGACCTTCTCTCCCAAGTTTACAAGTTGAACTCTTCTCTTGTCCCAGTTTTTCCATAACCGTAGTGAGGAACTCTTTTCTTTCATCAAATTGCTTCTTTATCATTGTAAACACTTTGGTAGAGGCATCAAGGTTCTCCTCTATCTCTCCCATCCTCTAGTTAAAATTATGGACTTGTTTCTTCAAGAACTTGTTCTCTTCTTGAAACTAAGAAGTGATGGCCTTTAAGTCTTCCAACCTTTCTCAGTTTGATTTACCTATTCAAGGTTTTCTTTCTCTTCAAAGTTCTGGAAGATGTGTCACAGTCAAGGATTCAATTTATTTGATACCAATATGATCCATATTCAAGAGACTTATATCCCACTTACTTCATCAACACGGATTCTATGCAAAAATAACTTTGAATCTTTGTTCCCAATCTTTAAAATGGCTACAAGGCTTATGTTCTATGTGTAACCTCTGCCCTCTACAAACAACTTTGTTCTTTTGATGGTTTCAAGGACGATAATATTCCAACTAATGGTCCATTTCTATCTAGTGTAAATTCGATGGTTACTTTCTTATATTGTCTAGAAAGTCTATTCTATCTTGAGGTATAGTTTCAAGAATTCACTAGTTTGAGTGGTATGGAAGATCAATTCCTTCCTGCACTACTCAATGGATCCAATGTTGAGGTTGAATGTGGTACGGGATTTAAGAATCTTGATGTACTTGGAAGACATGTCATTGAAAGGGAAGGTGATGGAAGATATCACTATAGAAACCTTGTCAGGCTCGATTCATGATCATGAAGAAGTGATCCAAGAGAAATAACTAGCATTTGTTTGTAACATGGTGTATGGAAGTGTTGAATATGTTCAACAAGTTTTTTTCATTGAATATAGACTAATTCTTAGAGTTGTGGTGCAATGATTATGTGTTGCAACATGACCAAAAGTTTCACATAGGGGCATTATGTGCTTAGCAATGTTGCAGCATGGAATGTGTTCCACAAGGATGAATTCATGCATTTTATAGTAGCATTTTTCCAAGAAGAGTGTATTCCTTTGCCTAGATTTTTGCAAGATGTGACTAACTCTCAACTTCATGTGGTATCAGTATGGTCTATGATGAAACTAAAATATCCTGACAACCCTAGTGTTCTTTCTCGTATAGAAATACTTATAGATGTAGGAATCCTTTCAAAACTTCAAAATATGACCAATGATCCCTTATTAGATGTTAAAGATCACATGAAAACCTGTCGTTTGCTCGCAACAACCCCCTTCTTTTTCTTTAATCAAAATCTAGGGTCCCTCTAAATTTTACTTGGATTCTTCTTTTGTTTCTCTTTGACTTGATTGGATTGGTATTGGTTTTATTTGTTTCGAGGTTGGTTTGAGTTTATATTATTTTATTTTTCTTGGTTTGAATTTCATGAAATTCAAAAGCCATTTCGTTTTGCTTTCTACAAAGTTTTGATGTTGATGGGCAGGCTTCATAATTTGGGAGTTTGTTATTACCTATTCCTTATTGAATTTATCTGCTATGAGAATGGTTTGGTTGAAGACATGGATTAACAACAATGATTTTACAGGAAGAAAGTTTATTGCGACACATATTTTCTATGGCATTTGTTCACATTTGATCAAATTTGAATGAAGGAGAGACGAGCATAGAAATCTTAATTTAAATGAAAACATTAATTTTTATCAACTGTTTACTTTCATTTAAATTATAATTATGTTTTTTTTTCTTTTTCTCATTAGCAAGTTAGACTATTTTGAATAATGGGTTCAATACTTCATCAAATAATATATGGGGCTATTTCTCATTTACACAAAATCATTTGGTGGTTTTAATTAATTAAATTCTTTTGTCATTTTGCATCTCATTTCAAAATAAAATAAAAATAAAAATTATCTATCATTTGCTTGATTTTGTGGAAACCCAAAATTAATATTTTTCTCCTCTCCATGAACTTGAAGCTTCTAGAATTTTAAGATCGTACTTGAAAGGAAAATATAACCAATATTTGTTTACAACTTATAGTTAGCTTTTAGTTTAAATTCATTTTAATTTTATTGTTCTAGATTTTGTTTTATTCACAATTTTTATATTTAGGTTATTAAATTGATTTATTTTTGTTTCACAGGTTTCTATTATCAAATATTTGGTACGGATCTGATCATGGCTTGATTTTATTATATGAATACGTTCAAGCTAATTGATCCAAAAAAAACATTGGATTGTTGCAAATAATTTATGAGCAACAACAGATAAGATTCGGAAATGCGTTCAAGAACAGACAAACGATCTTGCGGGATTGATTTTAACCAAACCGTGAGGAATCTCAAGAAACGGTTGAAAACCCATCTGTAGAAAGGACCCATTTAGCTTAATGTCAAGATTTTTCACAAAAAAATGCGCGATTTGAGAGATATTGTGGTCTCTTTACGAGGAAAATTTCAGGTGGCGGAAATTGTTAGTGACGCCCAGACTGCTAATTCATTGCATAAATATATGAGAAAGTTTAGAGCCATGAAAGGTGATGGAAGAAATTCAGAGGAGGATGTTTATCCTTTCTTTTGTATATTATTTATTTTGTAAACTTTTTCTTTTCAAGAGTAACGGATGGTTGGAATGTTTGGGAGAATGGACTAGTATTTTCGAAGAAGAATATGAAATTTCAGATTGCTTAATGGCTTTTGTCCTTTGAGTAAAATGGTTTTGTTTTTCATTATAATATCTTTGATTATGGTTCATATTCTTTGATGAATTGATTATGCATTGATTTAAATTAGCTTTAGTCTGTTTTATCAATACATGGTTAATTGTTATCATTTATGTATTAATTTTGTCAATCTTTAAGAGTCTATTATCCCAATTATCTTGATCTTGGTGATTGTATTATTTTGATACAAATCTTGTATTATATTGAGTTTATTCATGTAATTCAGATTTGTAAAGATATAAATGTTCAATTGAGATTTTTCTTATTGTCGATTAATCTATTATATGTTCACTAAGGATCATGATTTGAAAATTGTTCTTTCTGCATTTTAAATCAGATTTAAATTGTCAGTTAAAATGATTTTCATCTTGACATTATCACAATCTTAACCTTCTGTTATAGATTTCTCCTAATAGACAGGTTATTGGAGCAACGTTATACAGGAAGGAACAACCAAAAGTTCTCTTTAAATACTGGTCAGTCATAGGTTAATGATTTTCTATTTGTTTTGATTTATATTTTGTGAATGTAAATTAACATTTAAGCTTAAATACTTTGTTTTTTTAAGTTAAAACAGTATTACTTACATTCATTTATTTTCCTTTTTTTTAGTTTCAAGGTTAAAATTAGATTAGTAGTATGTTCTAGATCTATTTAATTTTTCTTAAGATTCATTTCTCTTGTAAAACCTTAGTTTACAAGGTTTTTTGTAAATCTTGCATCTGTTTATTTGTATATGTTGTATACAAAAGTGAGAATAGTGAATGTATATAGTTGATCTTCATTAATGCATAGTTAGTTATTTTATTTTCATAGTTTAGATTAGATCCCTTTATCGGCTAACGAATCCGTTAAACCCGTTAGGGGTAATTATTCCAAATGGCTTGGGTTATTTAGACAACCTCAGACCAGAATATTCCCTTCCAGTTGATGGTGTCATAAACACCCGTCAACAGATGGCACTAGAAGGAGGGTCGATAAAATTAAATGATTGAATGTTTTAGTTTCAAATTATTTGTTTTAATCATTTAAGTTATTCGCCCATAGTTATTTTTTATTCATTATCTATCTTTCGGTAATGTCATCCAGGTGCTTAAGGGTTAGTTAGATGTCAAGCTAACTCGGAGTCAAATTCTTTATTGTCATATTAAAACAATGGCTCCTGCCCAAATTTTTGTATGGGAACGTGTTTTTGATCTCCCAACTGTTAACATTCCCAGTAAGACACTTTATCTCTTGTCGGAACTTACATTCGAGGGAGAAGGGAGTACATCCGCAGAAGATCATGTTTGTAATTTTTTTTCATAAATGTTTTAAATATAATATCATTGATCCTAATGTTATATGCATATTGTTCACTCTCACCTTCCGAGGTCAAGTTAAATATTGGTTCGAATATTTTTCAGCTAATTTGATTCATTCTTTGTCTGAGATTGTAATTGAGTTTTTATCAGATTTTAACAATTATGATTATGATGAATTAAGTGAAGAATTAAGTTGCTTAAGGAAAGAAAATTATGAATCATTCAATGATTTTTCAATTAGGTTCATACATGTATGTACTAGATTCCCTTTGAAAGAAATGCCTCTTATTGATGAATGGTTTCAATATCTCGTTTCTCTCTCAGACAAGCAAGATCAATTAATTCTTAACCAAACTGAATTGAGCACTAATACTCAATCTCAAGATGGTTTAAAAATTCATGATGATCTTGAAGTCATTAAAGCACCACATTTTTTGTCAACTTCCTTCATTTTGGAAAATGAGGAGCAGCATGACATTTTACAAGATACAATTGTCGCTTCTGATATTTCTTTGCCAACAATGTATTTTTCTATTGAGGAAGGAACATTGAATTCAAAAGGAGATTGTGGTCAAACTCTCCAAGATATTACAATCATTTCTGAAGTAAAAGAGATGGAATGTGAATTTGGTAATCTTGTTGTCAATAAAATTTCCCCTCACTCATGTGAACAGGTTCAAGATCAATTAGTGGGAGATGACAACATTGGTCTAACTAGTAATGAATCATCTAATTCTGGTTTTCACACATTCACCCTTTTATGATGAACATGATTTGGTCTTGGAAAATATGTTGTGTTCTTTAAAAGAGCATATTATTAGAGATGATTTGTTTATTCAAGGAGAGGGAACAAAACCACAATTCCAAACACATATACCTATCATTTCAAGAGATGCATTTTATCTCCTCAATTATTCTTGTACAATGATATTTTGTATCATCATGCTATGCAATCATGTGTTCCATATCACTTTGGAATGAATCCTACACTATATAATCAGGTACAAATTAATGGTGATTTTCACACAGAAGATAAAGAGGAGGACATTTCCACTCATGATCATATTACTTCTTATTATAATCAGTTATTTGTGGGGGAATTAAGGAATGATTTAAAAGGGTCTCAAATTTTGTCTTCCATTGATTCATCAAAATTTGTGTTTAAAGAAGAATCTAAATTTTTCCATAATCAATTATTTGAGATTGAAAATTACAATCAACAAAACAATGATATCAGTGATGATTATTCAAAAATGTTTGTTTTTCCATTTATTTCATCTCAAGTAGTTAATGTCGAAGCATTCGAGCTCAATGAGAAGTTTCAAGAAAATGAGACACTTCTTCTTCAATTAAAAATCATGATAAGTTCTTGTTATTTTAATCCTACCAATAACATTAGGATCCTTTTACAAGATTCTTTCCATACCAATCTAGTACCTTATTTTCATCAGAAATTTTTTTCATCTATGAATTCTTTCGAACAATCCTATGTTGGTAATTGCACATATTATGATAGGATTGAAGATTGGCTAGAATGTTCATATCTTGAAAAGTTTCCAAAGAATGGTAAGGTTGTTTTCAGCTTATTTGTGAATAAAGATCAAGGAGGTAAACTTAACACATTCTTTTTGTATCCTCCACACGAAGAAATTCATAGGAAAACAGAAAAATGTCAGGATAATGGAGCACTTCGGTCTTGGTCAATGGTTATGCCAGGTCCTCATAATTTTGGCAAGTTTTATGAACTCAATTTCATTCTTCCATGCTTTAGTGATCCATATCACGACAGAATTCTGGGTTGGCCGGAGGATTCATACATCAAAAGTGTTCAAGAGAATGGTAAGGTCATGCTTGCTTTGTTTCTAAATGATTATTATAAAGGTAAGTATGATGTATTCTTTTCATATTCTGATACACTACCATTCTTATTACTGGTATTTGATTTTGTTTTCATTGCAATATTGGAGTTACTCCGATGGTTGCACTATAAATACGACTACACTTAGTATTTTGATGTGTTAAGTAATCTAGAGTAGGTTAGGAGTAGAATTATTTTTGTTTCTTTTGATATTTCTTTTTGAATAATGCAGTTATGGAGATGCGGGTATCTAAGGCACAAAGAAAGTTGGCATCTAACTCCAGTCACGGGAGTTGTCTTTAAATGCATCTATCTTCCTTAAACAATTATGTTTTGAAATACATTATCATTGTTAAAACCTGAATGTTTTAAAACAGGGAGTAAAGAGGTAAAAGGTTTTCACTTTCAAGATACAATTTGACATGAGAAGTTATTTGGTGTGACTTGCCTCTACACCTAACTGCACTTATTTTAAGTGGGGATTTTTCTGTTTTCTGTCAATTTATTTTATCAGTTGTGTTTCTTTTGGATAATAAGCATGAATAAATTAACATCTCGTGGATCATTATCATGTGGAATGAAAATATTTTAAACAGCTTAGTTCTTCCTTTTGATTCTTGTTGAGATGTTGGTTTGATTGAAGCTTGGGTTTTGTCTTTATAAAATAGTTGTATTATTTTATTTTTTTTGTTGATTTGTTGATTTTGATTTCTTTCAATAAAATATGATTTGTTTTGTTGAATGCTCTTTCTTTTCTATTTTTGAGTGAGTCTTTTCTTTATTGTTTGTTTATATTTCTGGTTCAATAAATGTGTTGTTTGAAACTTATCACCATATGGAAATATTATTCAAAAGATCATACCACATGTTGGTCTCTAAATAACCTAAGATAGTCCAAATCTGGTCTTGAAATAAGATTTATCTCAACTCTATTAGACAATGTTTTCGATTGTTACCATTCTTCTTTCCCTTCAACATTCTTGTAAGGAATTGTCTCTTAAATTTGGAGTGAACTATGGTTATCATGGCTATTATAAGAATTTTTACACCATCCTAGTCCTTAAGGGACATTCTGTTTTTGCTTCCCCATCTTCTAGATAATCTCTTATTCAGAGAATAAAATCAAATTGTGTGATTGGCTCACCTGTGAGCTTGAATTAATGAAGCATAAAGTTTCTAATTGAGAGTTGGAAGGTCTCATCACGAGTCGATCCATCATGACCATAGAAAGTTTACAGAAGTGAAATTACCATTTCTAGTCAGTGAGCCAGGGTAGTGTCCTTCAGTCTTCTCAACTGAAGGACAAGATGTCTCATCACGAGATGAATTTCTCACCTCCATGGATTTTTGTGGATGACATTGCTTACTAACTCGTCATCGAGCCAGATCAATGACTTTCAGTTAGTCACCAAAATGTTAAAAGAATAAATCTTAATAATTCCATGAATGATCCATCATGTGTGCTTAAACTATTAGATGGGATCAAGGCGATCGGATAGGTTAAAAGGTAACCTTGTCGAGGCTATGAACGCCTGCTGGCAGCAGCAGCCCTGCCTGTGGTATTGAAGTCATTTTCTTAAAACTGTCATGACCCATTGGTGAAACAATAGTTCAGATTTTAATTCTTTACAACATAGTTCCCCTCAATTCATGAACTATGGTAACATCAATCTATATATGTTTGCAGAGACAATATCAATACTATATAGACCAAACAAGGGATTTTCTTAAGGAAATTTGAATATATGACAGCTTGGTACCTCTTACTATAATTCATCATAATGATATGTTTTGAATCAATGCAGAGATAATTGCTTCGCCCAGTGAGTCACCATTTGTTGGTTGCCCGCAACAACCCCCTTCTTTTTCTTTAATCAAAATCTAGAGTCCCTTTAAATTTTAATTGGATTCTTCTTTTGTTTCTCTTTGACATGATTGGATTGGTATTGGTTTTCTTTGTTTCGAGGTTGGTTTGAGTTTATATTGTTTTTTTTGTTTGGTTTGAATTTCATGAAATTCAAATGCCATTTTGTTTTTCTTTCTACAGAATGTTGATGTTGATGGACAAGCTTCATAATTTGGGAGTTTGTTATTACCTCTTCCTTATTGAATTTATCTTCTATGAGAATGGCTTGGTTGAAGACATGGATTAATAACAATGATTTTACAGGAAGAAAGCTTATTGTGACACATATTTTCTATGACATTTGTTCACATTTGATCAAATTTGAATGAAGGAGATACAAGCATAGAAATCTTAATTTAAACAAAAACATTAATTTTTATCAATTGTTTACTTTCGTTTAAATTATAATTATGTTTTTGTCTTTTGCTCATTCGCAAGTTTGACTAGTTTGAATAATGGTTTCAATACTTTATCAAATAATATCTTGGTTGTTTCTCATTTTCACAAAACTATTTGGTGGGTTTAATTAATTAAATTTGTTTGTCACTTTGCATCTCATTTCAAAATAAAATAAAAATAAAAAAATAATTATCTATCATTTTTTTTATTTTGTGGAAACACAAAATTAACATTTTTCCCCTCTCCATGAACTTGAAGCTTCTAGAATTTTAAGATTGTATTTGAAAGGAAAATATAACCAATATTTGTTTACAACTTATAGTTAGATTTTGGTTTAAATTCATTTTAATTTTATTGTTCTAGATTTTGTTTTATTCACAATTTTTATATTTAGGTTATTAAATTGGTTTATTTTTGTTTCACGGGCTTCTATTATCAGATATTTGGTATGGATATGATCATGGATTGATTTTCTTATATGAATACATTCAAGATAATTGATCCAAAAATAGCATTGGATTGTTGCAAATAATTTATGAGCAACAACAGATAAGATTTGGAAATGCATTCAAGAACAGATAGACGATTTTGTGGGAATGATTGCATCCAAACCATGAGGAATCTCAAGAAACGGTTGAAAAATCATATGCAAAATGGACCCATTTAGCTTACTCGCGAAAGTTTTACCAAGCAAATGCGCGATTTGAGAGATATTGTGGTCTCTTTACGAGGCAAATTTTAGCTGGCGAAAATTGTTGGTGACGCCCATACTGTTCATTCATTGCATAAATATATGAGAAATTTCAGAGCCATGAAAGGGGATGGAAGAAATTCTGAGGAGGATTTTTATCCTTTCTTTTGTATATTATTTATTTTGTAAACTTTTTCTTTTCAAAAGGAGTAACGGATGGTTGGAATTTTTGGGAGAATGGACCAGTATTTTTGAAGAAAAATATGAAATTCTCGATTGCTTAATGGCTTTTGTCCTGTGAGTAAAATGGTTTTTTTTTTCATTATAATATCTTTGAGTATGGTTCATATTCTTTGAGTAATTGATTATGCATTGATTTAAATTAGTTTTAGTCTGTTTTATCAATACATGGTTAATTGTTATCATTTATGTATTAATTTTGTCAATATTTAAGAGTCTATTATCCCAATTATCTGGATCTTGATGATTTCATTATTTTGATACAAATCTTGTATTATATTGAGTTCAGTCATGTAATTCAGATTTGTAGAGATATAATTGTTCAATTGAGATTTTTCTTATTGTCGATTAATCTATTATATCTTCACTAAGGATCATGATTTGAAAGTTGTTCTTTTTGGATTTTAAATAAGATTTAAATTGTCAGTTAAAGTGATTTTCATCCTGACACTGTCACAATCTTAGAATTACACAACCTTCTGCTATAGATTTCTCTTAATAGACAGGTTTTTGGAGCAGTGTTGTACAGGAAGGCACAACCAAAAGTTCTCTTTAAATATTGGCCAGTCATAGGTTAATGATTTTCTAATTGTTTTGATTTATATTTTGTGAATGTAAATTAACATTTAAGCTGAAATACTTTGTTTATTTAAGTTAAAACATTGTTATTTACATTCATTTATTTTCTTCTTTTTTTAGTTTCAAGTTTAAAATTAGATTAGTAGTATATTCTAGATCTATTTAATTTTTCCTAAGATTCGGTTCTCTTGTACAACCTTAGTTTACAATGTTTCTCATAAATCTTGCATCTGTTTATTTGTATATGTTGTATATAAAAGTGAGAATAGTGAATGTATATAGTAGATCTTCATTAATGCATAGTTAGTTATTTTATTTTCGTAGTTTAGATTAGATCCCTTTATTGGCTAACGGAGCCGTTAAACCTGTCAGGGGTAGTTATTCCAAATGGCTTGGGTTATTTAGACAACCTCGGACAGAACTATTCCCTTCCAGTTGACGGTGTCACAAATGCTCGTCATCAAAACTATATTGGAGAAATTTATGGATACATAAATCTTATTGTAGCACAATATTTCCTTGTAAATATTGAACCCAAACTCTTTAACATCTAGTTTGGAATGCATGTACCAAACATGTTTAGGTTTGGTCAAAAGAACATGTCAGGAATTTGTTTTTGAAGATATGAAGCTTATATGATAGTTTGTAACAACACGAGGATTTATAAGACTACATCTTGATCCAAGTGAATCTCGGTGGTCATCCACCTTTTCCACTTAATCAACATTTTTGAGCATGTGGTTTTGATAAACCATGATATTCACCCTTTTGATGGGAAATGTAATGCAATGTCATCTCCATTTGTTAATTACAGCCATGATGTAATGATTTCCTAGGGGTATTGTGTACATTCCTATAGTGTTAATGCATTGGATCCCATAAGAACTATGTAGTTAAGTATGCTTGGGCCAAAGTAGTATTAGGATGGGTGACCTCCCGGGAAGTCCTGGTGTTTTATATGCCTATGTCATTTTGTAAACTTATACCAATTTATCCCACATGAATCATGAGAATTATTCTCCTCTCACTCTCTCATATATAATCGAGGTGAAGGAGGTCCTTTGAGCATGCAATGGAGTGTGTCATGTGATGTAATTCTTATTGTGAATGAGTGTAGGTAGCATCTCTTTCTCTTCAGAGATAAGCTACCACCATTCTATCTAGTTTGTGTTTATTTTGTTCTTCATTAATAGAAGTTGGCTTTCACTCTATTTATGTGTTCTCTAGTATATTTTCATTTGTATCTCATTTTGTTCTCAATACAATCCATACTAGTGGTATCAGAGAAATATGCTCCTTGTTATTTCTCGATGTATGTCCCCATCTAGTTCAGGGTATAGAGAGTTGGGTCTTGAGCTAGTTTTTCTTAGGGACAACCACTCTCTCCAACCTAAGAAACTTCCCATGGTGGAAGAAAAGAGATATGACAAGACAAAACATCATTTCAAGATGTTGCTCGAGGAAACCCTCAACAGAGGAACAAGATGATGGGAAAATTCACTTAGATCCTTCGACGAATATTGATGGCAACCGAGCCATCTTCAACAAGAATCCATTTTGGAGGTGCAAAACCCTTAAAGGTACAATTTAATTTTGATATCCCTTTATTTGAAGGCTATATAGATGCATATTATTTAGAGAAATGGTTGAATCTACTAGAACTTGATTACTCTATCCAAAAAAATTCCAATGGAAAAAAGATCACCTTCATGCTATTTAAATTCCTTCCCCATGTCAAATCTTGGTGGGACGGTTATTAGGAGAGGCACACAACAAATGAATCTACACCATTAATGAGAGAACCCACCTGGGTAGCCTTTGTGGATACCCTCAAGGAGGAGTTCTATCCTGTTGGAAGTTATGATGACCAGTATGTGAGATGGAAAACTCTTCATCATAAGAGAAACTAGGAAGTTCCAGAGTATACCAACATCTTCCATAGCTCAAAGCCAAGTATTCAAGATTCTCAGAGACACCTAGTTTTGAAGTACCGCAGTGGCCTACATAGGTACATCCCAACAAAGATGGATTTCTTCGACATCTCTTCCCTCGGAGATGCTTATCAATATGCTGTCAAAATTGAGCAAAAATTGAAGCAGTGAAATAAGAAAGAGTTTGGGTCTGCAAATCCGCAACAACATTAGCATGGAAAAGGTGACCCTAACTCACAAAAAAATGGACAGAGAAAGGAAGGCCAACCTCAAGACATCCATTCCAAGCCACGGGAAAAGAATGGTAACGAGAAGATGAATAAGGACATTGGAAATTGGTGTGAGTTCCACAAAATCCTCTGGAATAACACTGATGAATATCGCTTGAAATAGTCATTGTTGTTCGAGCTTAAAGAAAAGGAGTTGGATCTTGAATCAAACTCTAATTCATAACGAGGAAATTGGATCATCGATGCAGAACCTAGTGCTACCATCACAACCGCAAATATCCAACCAAACAATTCAATGGATCTTGAGGAGGGGGAGCACCTCTTCCATTCACATATGTGGGTAAAGGGGACCCCACTACATTTCATTGTTGGCAGTGGGATCCAGAAGACCCTAATCATGGTCGAGGTCATCAAGAGATTCAAGATGTCGACTATGCCACAACCCCAACCACACACCATTGGTTGGTTGAGCGAAGGATGAGACCTTCATGCTATCCAACAATGTTGCATGTTCTATGGCATAAATCCCTTCAAAAATGAGGCATTGTGTGATGTTTCCCCACTTGAATTATTTGATGTTATTTTAGTACAACCATATATGTGGAAACACCATGTTTTTTATGAGTCTCCGCCTTAGAGTGTATTGTTAATCTGGGGGGTTATCTCTATACGATACAAGAGGTATTTATGACTACTACCATTTCATTGATCTCGACAAAACAGTGTCGCAAAGTAATCTCTCAGACCACAAATATTTCCCTCTTCACGATCTGGTCAAAAGGTGAACAGAAGGTCATTGTGACCACCACAACCTTAGCCCAAGACCTTTCTATACAGCAGAAGCAAGTCGACAAGATTGTAGAGGAGCACAAAGAGTTTTTTTCACCTACAGGGGTGCCTCTACACTGCCAAGTCAATCATTCCACTGAATTGGTTCTCGGTTCTCCCTTACCCAATGGTCCAATCGATAGATGCTCCCTTCCAAAAAATGAGAGTCTTCCATATGTTCAACATAACTATAATAGATCCCTTCATAGATCTATTAGCCACATCCCTTTTCAAGTGTGCTTGGGGTTCCAACCATTAGCCCCCATTGATATATATCTTCCTACTACATCTTCACTGACATAGTCCTCCCACACTCAAACCAAGGTAGATCATGCAGCCAGATTTGTTGAACATATATAGCACCTCCATTTGACTAGGAGGAACCCATATTCCTCTGTATTCCCTGACCATGCTTTCCCTACTATTTTTTTCTAAAATACCCTGTGGAATATATTCTAAAGTGTGTCATTATACAAGGATTTCCCTCAACACTAATTTAATAAGAACAATCCTTCTACCCATGAATAACCATCTATTTCACCAATGATTTATCCTCTTCTCCACTTTAGATTGCAGACATATCTAGTCATTTTTCCCATAATTATTATAAAGAACCCTAAATATTTAAATCCTTCCTAGAACTTAGTGAAATTATAAGGTAAAATTTGTAGTATGTCTTCGATCTGAGGCTCCTCCAAATCATAGAAACATATAGATGATTTTTTCATATTGATTGTCGTACATGTAGTAGTACACTGGAGGTCTATAATTTCCTTGAGCTTATTGGCATCTCTCCTTGAACCATCACCAAAAATAAAAATTTCATCAACAAAAAGGAAATGGGTCATGTGTAGTCTCCTACTAATTTTGATAACTTTTAAAATTTCTATTATTTTTGCCTTAGATATGTTACCTTCTACTATGCCTAGGAAAATGAATGGAGCTAGAGGAAATCCCTAGCTCAAACCTTTGGTAGGTCTGAAGAAAGGAGAATTTGAACCATTTATTAGAATTGAAAAATATACAAATGAAGACACTTCATAATATATATGGTATATTTTTTAACCTGGTGGATTTTAGGGATTTCACTATCTTCCTAAAACCATGATCCTTGTTTTTATTAATTTTGTATGCCCTATGGGAATCACGGCTTGGGCATGATGTGAGGAGGAGGATCCCATCCTCCTCCTAAATTTGATTCATATGTGGGTGATTTTTTGTCATTGGTTTCCTCAATTGGGAAATATTATACGAAATATATCCCTTCTCAATTCATTAAGAAGCTTGATCAAATTCCAGAAGTTCATCTTCCTTCAGTTGCCCCTAGACATATGGTTTTGGCTCTTGCTGAGAGAGGATTAATCAGTAAATTCATGGGAATTTAGCATTTCCCTTTCTCATTGGAGAATTGGGTTCAAACGAATTGGATGGTACTCATCATGGGAAAGGTAGGCCACTATTTTTGTGGAAGAGGGTTTTATGCCTTCCTCTTTGAACTCAAGTGAGATCGAGATTTGATTTTCCATTGTGACCCATAATTTTTTGGTTCCATAAGTATGTACCTCAAATGTTGGCCCTTTGATTTTGATCTAGACTTGAATATTTCTTATGATGTGTATGTATGGGTTCATCTTCCTCATTTTCCTCTCCATTGTTGGGGTGAATATGCTCTAAGAAATATTAGAAACACTTTGGGAAAATATATTGATAAATTGTTAAGAACCAAACATCAATATAGCATAGAAAATACTCAGGAAAAGTACTCAACGCCTTGAAAAAGAGATAATTTCAGATAATAAGCCTCTTCGAGGGGGCAACCTCCTTTTACCCCACTTAAATGTTCAAGTACAAGATGATTCAAAATGAAAATGTCTCCTTGGTATATATAGGA